>JAZHYW010012050.1:0-189964 GCA_037355805.1 Ixodes ricinus
CGTCGAAGACCTCTGCCTGCCTGTCCACACTTTCTGCCGGAGGTAAGTGTTCGTGCGTGCTTTCTGCTCATGTAAGGCACATCGCTTCCAGTCAAGAGGACTGCTACAAAAAGCTAAGGTCAATACCATTACACGGTTTTTTAGGAACCTAAAAATTGTATAGACTTGTTCAGAAAAAATGAACTCAGTTTTAGAATTGTAGTTCAAGCCGTCGGCCTTCTAACAACATTAACCGAGGTGGTGTAAGTTTGAGTTAACTTTCTTTATTGAGCGCCTCTAGGGAATGATTTTAAATTAACTTACTACAAACGGCGACACTTAGGCGTGCGAATCTACGGGCAGCAGCAATAACAATTTTGAATTTCTTAAACCTAAAAATGAGGTACTGTACACGCAAAAAAAAGAAAGTGTGAATTGCCTTTGTGATGACCTACAAATACGCCCAGTAAAACACTTTCTTGATATACTTTCAACCCCCATAACCTATATTTTCAATATTTATATTTTTTTCTGGTTTGTTTCCTAGGAAAATCCAGGTAGCAAAATAATGATAATGCAATCAATGCTAAGGTGCAAGCGAGCTGGACAAGAATAACGATAATAATCCCAGTAGAGATAGAACAGGGGAGATAAATGAAAAACACAACAACCCAAGACCCGTTTTAAGTATGGAGAAAGATAAGGTGTAATTTCCATAATTCTTCATTCCTTTAAATCCTGGAGCAATTATTAGGACGCATACGTTTCAAAACAAGAGTAATTGCGTGCTAAATTCTTTTTGTTGTTGTTTCTGGGAAACGCCACTAATTTTATTTAGTATTGTTTAGTTGATGACTACTCATTCAAAAAAATTTTAGAACTTAACGGTAGTACGTAGTTGGCGTGCTCGTTGATTTTATCAATGTGATTCAACACCAGGACATGTCTTTAAAAAGTGTTTCTTTCTCTCTTGTATGTGCCTCTTCAGTCTTCAAGCTGCGACGCATCAGACTTGCCTTCAGTAAGTGTTTACATTTATGTTAACGGATATATAACGGTCATGTATTCTACGTCTAGTATATCTCCCCGTAATGGCCCATGGGCCGAGGGTATCTGAAAATAAAAAAATTAATATAAATAGAAGTTTTGGTAATGCATACTTTTTGCTTTGTAAACTTCATTACGATCGATTTCGTGAGCAATTTTTATTGTTTCTTTATTTAATATTTGAGTCACCACTTCTGCTCTGTTAGTATTACTTGACATTCAAGAAGTAAGAAGCACATCATTGTATGTCATCCGCAGGAAAGCATCCCAATACCTCTATTTTTCAACCTATGCATGAACGATGTTGTGAATCTAAAAGCCATTACTAAATGTGTAACCCTAAGTTGATAACACAAGCGTATTTTCCCTCCTGGAAGTTTATTATAAACCTGTTAATGCTGTTCACTTTACTTTGTTAAGGTAAGACGCATGGGCTCAAGATAATGGATTCACTGTTCAGACAAATAATTCATTTTTTCATTCGAAAACAAAACTTGTACGCTCACATGTTTTTAAATATTTGAAATTGCGGTAAAAATAATAAATGTAGTTTCTTTTATGAATCTCTAACTTTTTAGTCACTCAATCTTTCAAGTCTGTACTGATGTTCATGGAAGTAGGCTAATTGTTAAAAGAGTAATCCAGCATTTTTTTGCAGTCCAGAAGTGTACAGAAGAAAGATAAAGAAAAAGATAACCGTGTGTTAAACTTTATTCTAGTCAGTCCAAAGAAGGCAGAAGCAATGTATGAATGTACATATGAACAACAGGTACAATATTGGAGATGCTGAGTGTAGTTGATAAGTCGACCGTGACCTTGCCGACACACTTTTCCCGACGATACTTTCTCGCGCTAGCCAGTTGTCTGGCCGACACATGGTCGCTCGCTTCTGCCGCCGTCGACGCTCGCGGCTGCTTTCTGGACGCTCGTCCTTTCTTTGTTTCTGGCGCAAGCTCTCCGATTAAACCTTATTTTTAGTTTTACGCTTGTCAATTCGTGTCCATCCGCGACAATATGTTCGGCGATATCTCTCTTCGAAAATTTCGGTCTTCCGAGAAACTCTCTAAGCCTACTAGTAAAGTGAAAAACGACTTAAGAATGCGCCAAAAGCTTCGCCGAAACGCGAACTTTAGCGACAGCTGTTAATGAGTCACTTCGCGGTTTCGCGCCATTGATAAGGCTTCATATCGGCACGAGCCCTTCTCGGCACTCCGTCAAAGCATTTCACGGGTCGCTGATAACCGAGAAAATAAGCAAAAAAAGATAATATGCTTGGTCAGTGAAACAGTCCCCACCGGACAATCTGGCAGTGCACTGGGGTAGGTGCCCATGTGACCCAGTATTAGCGCGAATAGCAATTCTCGGGACATAAGTAGATAACACGGCATTAGAACTGTACGATGCATTCTGTATGAGAAGGCAAGGAAGCAAGTGCGTTAGTGTCCCGTCGATGCACCTGACAGGTGCGTATTTATTTCACAAGCGAAGAGCCAGAAACAATTAGAGTGTGTATTTGTTTTAATAAACCTTTATTTGAGAGTGTACGTCGTCTTGTCTATTTCCCTGTCTCTGTTTATTTGGCGCTTTTCATTCAAAAACGTTTGAATATTTATGCCCGAAGTGATGTGCAACCGCTTACTTCTTGCAGACAAGTGCTCTCTACTTAAATACACCTCGTTGGTTCCAAACCGCTATGGAATTTTTGGTCCGGTGTATTTACCCGGTTTAATACGATGCGGACTATACGGTTTCTATGGTGCGCGCTCGCACCTTACCGTTCGTTGATTCCATCTGCTGTGAAATGACACCTTTGCGGCAACAACGTCAGACCTCAGCGGTCTGTTTCACCTTTCGGGTTGCGTAAGTGTTAATTTACCTTTGGTACGTCGGGCTCCCGTGAGAACTGCCTAACCAAATCAGGACGGAAAGCAAAGATCGCGTGTTAAAGCCACCTACGAGACAAAGTCTGCGCATTTTCCCATACAGTTATAAATGCTGCCCTCTGTTGGCGTCTGTGCAATTCTGCACGATGCCGCAATGAAACCTCAACGTCAGGGCACACTTGAAAAAAAACACACACGCACAGAAAAACGCAATGAGCGCAGTGATGGTGCACTTTTGACGCTGTTTCATTGGCTCGTCGGCTCTGTAGTGTTGGCTGCTTCCCGACGTTCGCTCTCTTATGGAATGACTTGCACGTTCCTCGATGCAGTCTGCTCCGCCATTGTGCAGTGGTTCCGACCTCTAATAATCCACTCGTGAATTTTTAAAGGAGTCTATTGTAATGTACACGCTAGATGTTTGTTAAGCTGGCGATTCTGTGCTGTTGCAAGCTCAAGCAGACAACAACCGTCGAAATCTGACATCCGTTAAAGCATTTCCACAGGGCAAAAGCAGGTACGTCTTTTCTCAGCGCTTAATTATAAGAGCAAATATTTCAAAGGATTGTGACCAAGTAAATAATTTGGCACATTCCTCAATCAGATTTGGCGAAAACATTGGTCATTTACAGAGTTTTCTTGTTTTCTTTGTCAAACCCACATAACGAAACACGGTGCTTAAGCAGCTTCAATGCCTGCATTTGTATGCCATTGTCCGGCTCCGCTAGCGCGAACACAGCGTCGGCGCATTTTCTGCACAGTGGATTTGGGTACCAAGGGAACGAATGACATGTGGTCAAACAAGAGGGACCTCAACTACGCAGTAACACTGGATCACTAACTCCATGTTCATGTAGATTGTAGACAATCAGAATAAAGTGAAGGCTAAGGTAATGTGATTCTATTTTGCAATAAGTACGTATTGCTTGAATATTTCTGCTCGTGCATTAGTGCGAAGATGTTTGTTGTGCGTTCAGAAAACTTATCACCCGTGCGCTCGATATCTTTGAAAATAGAGAAAAGTGAGAAAACAGGTGCCCGATATAAGCTGCCCAGCACAGGAAATATTAAAAAAAGACAGCTTTCAAAGCCCGATTACTTTATTCTACGCCTTGAATTATATTTATAGGTCGTAAAAATGCACGACGAGGTAATTTTTATATGAGACAGATCTGGGGCTGTAAGTTGGACGTCGGCGAGAAAACCGGCGAGAACACGTCACGAGTGGGAGCTGGCCGTACTAGGTGATACATAAGCGTCCATTGAACACGCTCAACATTTTTAGATTAACCTCAGATCCAGATTTTATTTCATCAAAGGTATCCCAATTAGGGTGCATTACATGAGAGGGGGAATAAATGCACCACATTCGATGCACAAGAAATAAAAGTTGAACAACGAAAAATGGAAAAACATATGCTGATCGCACTTTACAAATTGGATTTACAAATGTGGCGAACTTTATTGGTACCAGTACCAAGTGCTGAAAAGCTGGGATAGTTGGTGTAGGCTAAATATAATGTAGGTAAAACAGCGCAGAACGACAAAGACTAGAAGAAAGGGAGCAAACAGGACGGGACAGGCAACTGACCGCAGAGGTACATTATTGGTACTAGCTTCATCGACGATGAGAGCGGGTTTTTCATGAATTCCAGTCGGCAATAGTAAGTAAAAGGGAGTTTCTGTTTTATTGTTATTTTGCTTAAATTCGTCGCTAGTGTTTACACAGTCTTCTGTGGAACACAGGTTAGGTCCTGAACCATGGCGAAGTTTTTAACATCGATCACTTATTTAAAAAATGCTGCAACTAAAGTAATTACACTTTTACAACGTTAAGAGAAAGTACATACTATTGCACTCGGCACAACGCATAAATAAAGGTTATCGATGTGATTTTCCTGCGTACGGGACTAAAATCTACGCGTGCTTTTGGTGGAAACGCACAGGAGGACCACAAAAGTAGATGGCTTGTTGTTGGCTTCGACGTGTTTGCCGCTTGGGACAGGTCGGGAACCCGCTAAAATGACGTCAAAGGGGGAGCCCCAGTGAAAAAAGTACACCAGGCCGAGGGCTGGTGTGAGTTGATGTTACACCAAAGACTTTTTCACAGATGTGATTTGGGACACATTTCACACCAGCAATCTGGTGTTCCTGGTGTCACACCAGAAATCTGGTGTGTTGATGTGACACCAGCAATCTGGCGTTCTGATGTGACTCCAGCAATAGTAGTGTTCTGGTGGACATCAGGTTTTGTTGTGGTGTGATACCAGAGCATTTGTTGGCTGGGTGTTGCTTTACTCACAAAAAAATGGTACAATGATATGTTTGACAACAACGCTGCTGTCATAATTACTTTATTCAAAAAAGAAAAAAAAATCACAACAGTAAAGCTTCGGAAGCTTTGCTGTTGTAGGGAGGGGACCTGTGATCAACAGGAATTTGTCCGGAGCCACTGCCCTGCGTCGAAGAACCGGACGCCCTGTCGTTCTGCAATTCTTGGCCTTTCAGCTTGCGGTTGACTGCTGTCATATCCGTGACACATGATGAAAATCGTTGCCGAACAAACAAACAATTACTGCCGCCATAAAGGCGGAGCTTCAATCACGATCAGTGAGGAAGAAGCGGAGCAAGTAATAGGCATGTTCCTCCACATGGGACTGATGTATGCACCATCAGTAAGAGTCTACTGGGAATCAGAGTCGCGGGTACTGAAAAATTGCTGATGTCATGAACCGCAACCACTTACAAGCCGTCGTCACAAATCTTCACTTCACCAACAATTTGGAAGGAAGCCACAGAAGAACAGAGGAATGTTACGACCCAGGGGTCCGCTAGGAAGCCCCAGGCAGGGCCGAGGCCAGGACCGGATCCGCAGGACGATTCCCGGCAGGAACATCACGAAACGGTCTCTCGACAAACTCTGATTTAATACATAGCGTACAAAGTTTCTGCGTCGTCCGAGAGGACCGCGGGACCTCTCGTTTCCTCTTTTATAGGGTCGCTATCTGTGCTCCAGGAGTAGGCAGCCAATGGTGGCCGAACGACCAACCGGCGTCATGTCCAGGCCCCGCCCCACTCATCCCCCTCGAGCACGCACGCGCACACACGCACACACTGTAGTGGCGGACGGGCTTCACCTCCCGGCGCCGAGGAACTTTCGCCCTCGATGAGCCGTGCCCGGAGTCGGGAACAAAGGGCACGCTGTCGGTCCGCGAGACGCCGGCCACGATGTCGATGACCCATCTCGCACAGGCACGCGCCGCGGCTCAGGTAAACACCCGAACCGACCGCACTCCGCCCCGGAAGCCCCGCCGCCGGCGTCGTAACCGGACTCCCGCCCGGCAATGCTTCCGGTTCCCGGGACGCAAACACGGTGTCGGATGAGCTCGACTGACTCCTGGCGGCACGAACAACGGTGTCGGATGACGCTTCCGTAAGCAGCCGCTCGGGCCCTGTCCAAACAGCTTTCACCGGTGTCGGTCGGATTAGCAGGGGAAAGGCCTGGTCCAGGGGTCTTCCACAACAGCTCCGGGGAACAAAAGAGTAAAGTGCGCAGGAAGGGTGTTTTCCGTCGCAGACGTTACAGCCTCATCGCCGCCCGGGAAGTCGATCCGAAGGTGAGCACCATTGTGGTCGCGTGAAGAGATCAACGAGGGTTGTTGCTGGTCTTTGATCCTGCAGGGCCGGACGTTCCAAGGTGCGTGGCCTTGGCTTGGTTGCGATGGTTTGGCACCGGGACAAACCATCGCAACAACAACAACAAAAACGCCACCAAGCACACGACCGAGTCCATCAGTGCACCAGATGACCAGTCGGTTTTTGTTCCGATTGGTCATCGGAATTCAATCCGAATTACATTAAAATTAAAATAAACCCAAGACAAACCTCGAAGCACATAACCGCCAATCATCACAACATGTAAGGAACAGCCGAAGCCAGAATCACTATCAAACTAGAAAAATAAAAATGAACGTAAACAATTTGTTTCGCACGACTCTCGGAAACCTGTCTCAGGCTGAAGACCTACTCAAGCCATCGGCGTTGCCGTCGTTTTTGCCCCGTTTGTATGTAACTTCGAAATTGAACTGTTGCAGGGCAATACTCCAGCGCAAAAAGCGTCCGTTTTTGGCGACATATTGTGTAGCCACGCCAGAGGGCAGTGATCTGTTTCAAACGTAAATTTGGTCCCCGCAGGTAGCACCACAGTTTCTGAGCTGCCCAAACTAGGCATGCGCATTCTTTTCGCTTGCACTATACGCTTCATCCCGGACACTCAGTTTGCGGCTTACGTACAAGACGGGGCGGGGTGCTCGTCGTCCCCTGTCCCTCTGACACAGCACGACGCCCATCGCCCGGTCGCTGGCATCGCATTGAACTACAAATGGTATGTTGTAGTCGGTGCCGTTAGGACGGGCTGTCTTATCAGCGCGTCCTTTAATGCCTGGAACACCGTCTGTTTTCTGTCGTCCCAGAGTACGAGTTTGGGCTGCGGTTTACGAGAGAGCGTCTGCGAGCGGGCTCGCCAATTCTGAATACCCCTGGATGTACCGCTGATAATACCGCGTAAGTCCAAGGACGCTCGGATATCAGTCTTCGTTTTCGGGCGAGGATAGTTGGCCACTGCTTCTATTTTAATATCAGATGGTCGACGAGATCCGTTCCCAACCACATGACCCAAGTAAGTGACCTCGGCTCCTCCCAGTTCACATTTCTCCGCCCTCACCGTTAGGTTCGCCTCCCGAAGACGGACAAACACCGCCCGCAAATGAGCAATATGGTCCTCCCTGCTGTTCTGAAAAAACGGCAATGTCGTCCAAGTAGGGCAGCGCTAAATCACCGGAGGCCCTGCAGCACGCGATCAATTAAACTTGAAAAACAAAACGGCGCGTTCCTTAAGCCAGAACTCAACATTAGAGGCCGGAACGCACGAAAGGGAGAAACGAAAGCCGTGTACCGACGCGGGCGCGGTGAGTGGCACCTGCCAATATCCACGGACTAAGTCGAGGGTGGAGATATACCTGGCACTGCTTACGATCTCGATCCGCTCTTCGATGTTAGGTACCGGATAGATTTCGTCCCTTGCTACCGCTTTCAGTCGTCGGTAATCGATGCAGAGGACGTGGGTCACTTGCCTGGAACTTCATCCATGATTAAAGGAGACGTGTAATCACTCTTCCTGGTTCTATTGCCTCCATTTCGAGCATTCAGTTTTATATCGGTCTTCATTAGGTCCCGCTGTCTCGGTGATTGCCTGTAGGGCTCCGCTTCTTCATCGGCTGATCTGAAGTAAGCTCGATGTCGTGAGTGACTTCCGTTGTTCTACCCGGCCGGTTCGAAAATATGTCCCCTGAAACTCTTCTAATAATCCCCCTCAAGTCACACAGGTGTCTGGCAGGCGTCATTTCCTTCGTCGCACACAACTTTTTGCATTATATCTTAGATTCCAGTAACCAGGGTATTGAACCGAACCCGAACCGCGAACCGAAAACCGGAAAAAACCGCTATTTTCGCGCAAACTGGAGTTGACCCGGAACGAAATAATTTTTCTCGCTCCGGAGCGGAACCGATATGTTTTCCATGCGGTTTTCGGTTCATACGCGAAGTTAGGTTGCTTGAAAAGTGCGTGGCGAAAAACACAGTAACTTAAAAAGTAAAGCAAATATGAACGAAAAAAAATTATTTTCGCGTAAACCGGAGTTGAACCGAACCGAAATAGTTATTTTTTCGTTCCTGGACAAAACTGATCAATTCTTTTTGCGGTGTTTCGTTCATGTGGGAAGTCAAAAAGCGCAAAAATTGGTAGCGGATAGCTCTGTAACGTTCTATTATCAGGTTTTCACATATCGGTCGTCTTCATAAGTTATAAAGTTCGTCTCGAGAACTCAAACGAAATGAGCACAGTAACTATAAATTCTCCGGGATTTCTGGTCTTATGTATTTCCAGATGCCCACATTCGTCCCAACCTTTTCTAGGGACCGGAAATGGCTTATCAAAGAAATTTTGACACTAGGACATACCCAATTCGCACGTCAGCAATTAATGAGCCTGTTTGGTGGCAAAACAATGAGTTGGGCTAGTTGGTTTCTCATCTCGGACCAAACGCAAAAAAAGGACAAAGAGCGGTATAGACAACACTCCTAGTGTTGTCTATACCTCTCTTTGTCCTTGTCTTCTTTTTTTGCGTTCAGTTTAAGCTCTGTTTGGTGTTTCTTGTCTTCAATTTTTTAGAGCTGTGTGCAATTTACTTTAAAAGCCTTCATTGTACAACTGATCGGATAAGAAAGCGATACAAAGGCCGATGGATATTTTAGAACCTGGACTAGTTGCCATACTGTGGTGCATCTAATCTGCTTTCAAAATAACTCAGCGGATTTAAAAATTTGTCCGAAATTAAGGTCTAGCACCGGGAAGGGGAGGGGATTCAATCAACAGTTACAACTACAGAAAAAAGCAAAACAGGTTCGATCTCTGGTAGCAGAGACTGCTAGGACAAAAACGTTTTCTCCTCAGAAACACAAACATCAAGGCGCACAGCTCTTCTGAGCATTGCTAGACAAGGAGTCGCGGCTTTCAAGGGACGCTAACGTGTTACAGTTTTGGGAGGAGAGAAGGGAACGCCATCCAGAACTCTACCCATTGGCGCAAGTAGCCCTGGGAGTGCCTGCGACCCAGGTCAGCGTGCAGCGAGCCTTTACTGCACTGAAGTTTATTCTATCGTCTCAGAGGCGCCGTGTTTCCCTGGATATGCATGACGACGTCCTGCTTCTTCGGTCAGCAGCCTGACACTGAACTGCGCTTTCACCCACGTCCCGAGGTGCCCCAGCACTAGCTCGTTCGTTCCACACAGTAATGTGAGCGTTTGCTTCCTATATGTAACACTTTTATAAAATATGCATAGTTTATCTTTTACTGTCATCACTTGTTTTAGGGGCGAAGCTCCTTAAGGCGTGGGTCTGTCCCTCCTAGTTGTGGGTATGTAGCCACTTCGAGGTTTAGTTTATGAATGGCTCAAGAGATGGCGTGTTCCGGAATTAACTTTATGTAGAGATGACAGATGGCGCTTAGCTCATGTTATAAAAGGCACTCGCTCTTGGCGCTGCTCGTAGTTTAGCTGGATGGAGGCAGTAGACAAGGCTGCGGAGCGGAGAGCGCGCAAGGCGGCGGCAGCGCGCGCTCGCAGACAGAATCCAGCCGTGCGAGAGCGAGAGGCCGAAGCATGTCGTCAGGCTGCGCGGCGACGCCGCCAAGATCCGGCCGTACGAGAGCGGGAAGCCGAAGCGGCACGGCAGCGGCGCCAAGAGGATCTGCAGAACGTCAGGGAACGGGAAGCGGCAAGAAAGCGCGCGTATCGGCAGGCAGACCCCGATGCAGCGAGAGCTCGTGAGGCGTCTGCAAAACGCATCAGGCGAGCTCAGCCCGAAGGTGCCGACGCGCGGTTTAAGCGAGACTTTCTAGACGTTTCGTTCGGCCATAGCTGTGGTGTGTGCGATAGATTGTGGTTTGTATACACACACACACAGTGTTTCTCACGTCTTTACATGGCGATGAGTGGGCGAATTAACGGAAGAATCGCTGGTTTACCGACGATTCACTCCGGAGCTTCGCCCACTCATCATCATTCACCACGTGGATATGCTGTGACTTTTTTTAGCATATGAGTACGAACCGGTTTGAACTTGTATTTCTTCACTCCGGAGTTGAGCCGGAGCTGAACCGTTTTCTCCTGTACCGGAACGAAAAACATTCCGGTTCGACACCCTGCCAGTAGCATCGGAATGCTCGCTCCAATTGAGGTATCGGCAAATGCACCTCTTCCGGCGCGTTCAAGCTCATCAGAGCAACCCCCTCGCGTTCGACAAAAGGTTTCATAAGATTGGAGTGATACATTTTCACCTCTTTCGGTCTCCCGCCTAGCTGAACCGCGTCATTGGTGTCTGATAACTTCTTGATCACCTTAACCGGGCCCTCCCAGTGCACTTCTAGTTTGTTTTTCTTAGAGCATCTCAGAAGCATTACTCTGTCACCCACTTTGAACGTCCTTATTCGAGCCGTACGGTCATAGTACGCTTTAGCTTTGAGCTGTGACGTGCTCATGTTCTCCGCGGCGATCTTTTTGGTGACGTGTAAACGTTCCAGCAGTCCCAAAACGTACTCCACTACTGTAGTGTCTTTTCTGCCCCCCTCCCACGACTCGCACAACATACGCATAGGAGACCGCAGCGCTCTGCCGTACACCAGTTCAGCGGGGCTGAAGCCGGTAGATTCGTGAGCTGCCGAACGGAGAACAAACATCGCCGCGGGCAAGCAACCCTCCCAGTCACGTTTGTGCTCGTGGGTTAGCGCTCAAAGAACGCGCTTGAGCACCGCATGCCATCTTTCCACACTGTTTGTTTGCTGTTGTTGGACAGAACTGTGTATAATTTTAATGCCACACCGCTCCAGAAAGGTAGTCGTCAAGGCACTAGTGAATACGCTAAGCTGGTCACTCTGAAGCTCGGCAGGAAAGCCTAACCTCGCAAAGACTGTCAGTAGGGCGTCAACTTTCTTCGCCGAGCTCAACCCTTTCAGAAGCACCGCCTCTGGGAATTTAGTTCCCGGGCAAATCATTGTAAGGATATACTTGTTTCCCGACTCTGTTATGGGCAGAGGCCCTACCGTGTCAATGACCAAGAGCCTGAATGGTTCAGGAGATCAGGGGATCGCTCGGTTTTCCGGCGATCTGACACACGCTTCCACGACTTTACGTGGTTTTCCAGATCTCGGAAACATCCGGGCCAGTGGTACTCCTGTAAGAGACGCTCTTTTGTCTTCTAAATGCCGAGATGTCCCGGCCACGGGTTCTCATGAGCCACATGCAGCAAGTCCGAACGATACTCGGAAGGAACGATCAGCTGGTCGAAAACCCTTCCCCTCCTATCTTCGTACTGCCATGCAGCAGGCCCTCCTTCTCGAAAATGGTCACCTTTTTCTTGGCTACGCCATCTTTTTTAGTCTCTGATAGCCTCCCAAGGCTCGGATCGGTTTTCTGTTCGCCCTGTAGGACGGTCGCGTCCACCCTCAGTAACTTTCGGATCTTTTCGGTAACCGGTGAAACCACGCGCCCGCCTATTTCCTGAAAATCGTCTTCCTCGCGATCGCCACTTTCCATCTGAATGGATTCTCGGGAACCGCCAGCATCTCCGCTATCATTCCTCGTCTCACTGGGCTGCCTGGTTTCCCTCGTCCTCTGCTGCGGAAGCAGGCTTTCTGCCTTTTCTCTTAGTTTTAGGTGACCCTCCCGGCTCCCCGTCATACACTAACTGGCTTTCTAGTTCCCGCGCTTTTGACCTTGTCAGGGCCTGCACCAGGCCCTGTGCCCGCTGTTTTCCCATGTCGCGCCACTTTTGATCAGATTTGTTCGAAAACAAATATGGATACCGCAGTGGTAGATCATTCGAAACAGCAGCCTCTGTCTCCAGTGTACCAAAGGGACCCTCGATCACCACCTTGGCCACCGGCAAACAGACGCTCTGTTGCTCCACCACCTGCCGTATCCAAGCACACTCGCCTGTGTAATTCTCGCGGCGGACAAGGGAAGGATGCAAAACATCTGGCGTGGCGGCGCTGTCTCTAAGAACTTTACAGGCATGGCCATTTACGCGCAAGTCGTGCGTGTATGGCGCCAACAGTTTGTCGTTCTCATCGTCATTGCTGACGTATGAGAACACCATGCGACGTTTTCGACAACCGGCCGCAATATGTCCCGTTTCGTTACACCTAAAACAGCGCATCGGCTGCCTCGACTCGAAGCGCTTTCTGTTCAAGTCACTCGCTTTGCCCTCTGTCGGGGTTCCGTTTACTTCTTTAGCCCTCTCACTCCCCGTGGAGCCCGCCTCCCGGGGCGAGTCCTTTGCGGGACCTCTAAAGTCCTGCTTCGCTACATCGCTGCACGGTTTTGAAAACCTTCCGCGGTAGTCTGCGCGTCCCTCGAGGCCTCTGCGCTCCGGCGTGTCCCCTTTTTGGCTGCCTCGACGCGGACATGTACTCCTCGGCCAAGTCAGCTGCCTTCTGGGTTGTTTCGGGCAGTTTATCTTGAACCCAGAATCGGACTGTCTCTGGCATACACTTGTATACCTGCTCGAGCCCTATGCACTCGACTACGCGATCATGATCACCGTAGACTTCGGCACTTTTCAGCCACTCCACCAAGTT
The DNA here is from genome assembly GCA_037355805.1 of Ixodes ricinus. Lineage (NCBI taxonomy): Eukaryota > Metazoa > Arthropoda > Arachnida > Ixodida > Ixodidae > Ixodes > Ixodes ricinus. The sequence continues at coordinate 13,099 of JAZHYW010012050.1, forward strand.
TGACCTCAGACTGTACGCAAACTCCGTGAAAGACTGCCCGGTCTTTTTGGTGCCTCCTCGAAAACGCTACCGGAATGCTTCAGTAGACAACCTATACTTCTTTAGAAGACTGAGTCTGACCTTCTCGTAGTCTGAGGCATCCTCGGTGTTTAGCGTCGCCACTACGTCAGCCGCCTCGCAGGGCACGCCAGGTGAGCAAGCGTTGGGGCCACGTGTCGCGCGAGAACCCCATCATGTCGCAAGTCCGCCTGAAGTTTACTGGGAATAATCCTATATCTTCCCGGGTTTTGAAAGGCTGCAAGAGTTCCTTTATTTTCAAGGTCTTGACAACATTAGAGTTCGAAGCGCGGCTACCAGCCTGTTCGTCCTCTGCCCGCTTTAACTCCAGGTCAAGAGCGCTTCATCTCTAGCTCGTGGCGTTCCCGCCTCTCGCGTTCCTCTCTTGCTCTTTGTTCCTGCTCTTCCACCCCGTGTCTGACTCTTTGTTCCTGCTCTTCCGCTTCGCGCTTCCTTCCTTTGATCAGTTCCCAGCATTCTCTCTAACTCAACGTCCTCCGCGCCGATATCCTGAATGGCCTTCACGAGAAAGGGTTTCCGTTGAATCTTACGCGTGTCAATCCCCAATTCACCGCACATCAAAAGCAAGTCTGGCTTCAGAAACCTTTCGAGATCCATAAGGAATGCAATCTGAGCTCCCTTACAACTACCTCAAGTACCCAAAACAAAATCTGCTTGAGTGTAGTCTCCACTCCCAGTACCCGCATCTAACGATCTAGGGTTCTGGTGTCACTCATGATCCTAAATCAGGCACTCACCAACTCTGCGCCGCTGAAGTCGTTCCGGTTCATCCCACCGCTTGCCAACCAGTTGTTGCGACCAGGGCCGTAACCAGGGGGGGTTAGGGGGTTCTGACCCCCGAAAAATATTTTATAGTATAGTGCGTGGTACATGGTCGGTGCATTTGCAGCCAGCCGATTTTAATCTCCACCTCTGCGCACGCGCAGTGGCGCCGGTCGGCTACCGGGTACCAAACCGGGACCGGTTCTCCGGTTTGCTATGACTCTCCATTATATGCCACTGATGCACATCATTCATAGGCGAAAATAAGACAATAGACATTTTCAAAATGGCCGCCGTTGTCCCCGAAACCCCCCCCCCCCGAAATTTTTTTTCTGGGTACGGCCCTGGTTGCGACCCAGGGTCCGCCAGGAAGCCTCAGGCGGGGCCAGGCCAGGACCGGGGTCCGCAGGACGATTCCCGGCAGAAACATCACGAGACGGTCTCTCGACAAACTCTGATTTAATACATATGTACAAGGTATCTGCGTCGTCCGAGAGCACCTTGAGGCCTCTCGTCTCCCTCTTTTTATAGGGTCGCTGTCGGTGCTCCAGCAGTTGGCAGCCAATGGTGGCCGAACGACCAACCGGCGTCATGTCCAGGCCCCGCCCCCACTCATCCCCCTCGAGCCCACACGCGCACACACGCAAACACTGCAGTGGCGGACGGGCTTCACCTCCCGGCGCCGAGGAACTTTCGCCCTCGATGAGCCGTGCCCGGAGTCGGGAACAAAGGACACGCTGGCGATCCTCGAGACGCCGACCACGATGTCGATGACCCCTCTCACAGGTACGCGCCGCGGCTCAGGTAAACACCCGAACCGACCGCAGTCGCCCGGAAGCCCCGTCGCCGGGCGTCGACAACCGGACTCCCCGCCCGGCAATGCTTCCGGTTCCCGGGACACGAACACGGTGTCGGATGACTCGACCGACCCCTGGCGGCACGAACACGGTGTCGGATGACGCTTCCGTAAACAACAGCTCAAGGCCTGTCCAAACAGCGTTCACCGGTGCCGGTCGGACTAGCGGGGGAAGGCCTGGTCCGGGCGCCTTCCACAACAGCTCCGGGGAACAAGGGGTAAAGTGCAGGAAGGGTGTTTTCCGTCGCAGACGCTAGCAGGAAAGACAAAGCCTGGATACTACGGCCATGAATTCAAGCAGTGAACGAAAGCTGCAGTACTATTGAACCTGAAGAATTGAATTCTGTCTATGAGATAATGATCGGTTTCACAGGGTGCACATCCGTGAAGCAATACATGCTGAAGAAACCTGTGCCTTGGTTCATCAAGCTTTGAGAAAGGGCCGGAGCTTCTGGAATATTGTGTAGATTTAATGTGTACCAAGGAAAAAGTGGCGCGAACTACACATATGAACTTGGTGGGGACACCGTGATGGACATGTGTGCATCACTCACAAGTGGGAAACATTTCAAGGCAGCGGAAGATATTTGTTTACATCCATAGCTCTCGCCGCTGCCTTGAGGACAAGAAGGCATAATAGTTCTAGAAACTGTTCATCAAACCGATTACGAGGCTGCCGATTGGCTAGCGAGAAAGATCTGAAGAGTACTGGCAGAGGTTCACAGGACGTTCCGCACTGGCCCCTTCTGTCTAACTACGTTGGAGATGTGCTCGTCAGATGTCAGACGGTATGACAAGACGTCGAAAGCTCTCACCGATGTGCCGCAACCCCACATTATAGTAACTTACAACTTGTATACGGGTGGTGTGGACTCGCATAACTACCTCGTGCAGACGTGCAAGTACTAATTGAAAGTACAGACGTTGGTACCTCTATGTTTTCTACCACAGCACCATTGTGTGCCTGGTGAATGCATGGCTGGTCTACAGAAGGCATTGCACACAACTCAAGAGACCTTAGCACAGGAGTCTGCGTGGGTTCCAAGCAGCGGTTGCTGGAGCACTTTTAAGTGCAACAAAGTCGCAAGTTGGCGTCGAAGAACGCAACTGCTTCCTCAGGAAAGAAAAGAAGACTCGTCCCTGCCCGACAGGAAGACGTCAGAAGAGACAAGGTCGGCCACTTCCATGAGTGGACAGCAGCAGAGCAACGCTGCAGGCACTGCAGTGCATCAGACAAGCATTTCTAATTCACCGGACGCACAAAGTGCTTGGTACACCTCTGATATACGAAGAAGCGGGATTGTTTCAGCGCATACCCACTGTTAGTGTAACTTCTTGTTTTCCACGGTACTTAATGCCCTTTTTATCATATATAATGCATTACCTTTCTTTATGATAAAGAATAAATTTCAATAAAAAAGACTTGGCATGCATTGTTTTTTTCACAGACTATTAGGATTTTCAATCGCATAATTTTATGCTGTCGTTAAAGGTACTTGGGCATTACAGGGTTGAGCATAAATCACCCGTTAATATATTACTCGTTGATTTCATGATTTCAAATAACCACTACGTGACTATGCATTTACTCATACGATAACATATAATATGAACGTATTTTTAGAATTCACACATCTTTATTAGAGTGATTATTTGCAGTGTTCAAAAAGATTTAACTGTACATTTTTTTCAGTCATGGGAAATCTGGCCGTTGTTCTTCTACTAGTGTGCATTCTGTCAAGTCAGTAAGTTTCTAATTTGTTTATTCACATATTGCGTGTCATGAAGCGTATTCTTGAGTAAATGTTTGACGTCGAAATGCAAGCACATAAACTGCCACTAGTGAGTTATTAGGGGTAGTGCGTTTGAGTAAATTGCTCTTGTGATTCGATAACAATATCCAATACTTCGTTTCTGCCTTGGCCTATGCAGGGAATTTTTATTGGATACTACTCTCGGAAGGTTCTTTTGGACATTTATAGCACCTTCGATCAACTCGCACCGAAATCACCCTGAAACCAGAGACAGTGCACAGCGCTTCTCCGTCGTGCAGGGCGAAATCGGTGCAACGTCGAGCTCAAGTGCGCCTCCGCGAGCGCCACCTTGCATCCCCCCCCCCCCCGCATTTTGATCGTTTTTTCTTGCGTACGTCCGAGCGCCAGTGCCCGTCTGTAGTCAATTTCTCCTGGCCTCTTACTCGCGGATGTAACAGTTCAACACAAATGAATATCGTTCACGTGGAAGTGGGTAACCATTCCACAGGTATATTTTGCCGATCATGAAATGTAAAAACAAGCGCAAACAAACACGGATCGAAGGAGAAGAAACACGCAGACGGGACAAGCGCTGACTCGCAACTGAAACTTTATTACTTGAAAAAGGAGAAAAAAGAAATAGGATAAAAACACACACACCAGGAAGACCCAAGTCAGCACTCTCAGTCAGACATGCGTGTCAGCCCCTTCCCCTATCAGCACCATCACATCACCGCGTGGCCAACTTTCACCCTCTCGCGCATAAATTCAAATTCTTTTCGTGTAAGCGTTATTGAGCCTCACTCACGCCGATCCCCAGAGTGACGATGTGAAAGGCCTCGAGCACTTTCTTGCCAATCTATCTTTGTTTCGTCCTAATACTGCAGTGTCAGTAAACCGTCCTTCCCTGACACTGCAGTATTAGGACGAAGCAAAGATAGGTTGGCGAAGTAGCATCGGAGCCTTTCACATCGTCACTCTGGGGATCATTGTGAGTGAGCTTCAATCACGCTTGCACAAAAAAGTTTGATTTATGCGCGGGGAAAGTGGCCACACGTGATGTGATGAGTGCTGACAGAGGAGAATGTTGCATTTGCGTGTCTTCTGAGGTGCTGATTTGGATAACTACCGTTGCTGTTATCCTACTTTCCTTTTTCCAAGTAATAAAGTTTCGAGTTGGTCTTGCTATCCCATCTGCATGTTTCTTCTCCTTCGTCCGTGTTTTTGCGCTGTTTTACATTATGATCAACGAACTACCAACTAGCCCAACTCTCAACATTAATTCAGTATATTTTGCCCATCATTGTTGGTTCAAGAAAGAGTACCACCAGGTAATGACGCGTCCCTCCGCTTCATCGGAAACGCCTCGCAAGCTTTCAAAGTTCATAACTTTCCGGGCGCTCCTTGCCACCGCAGCAGTCACCGGTAATCGCAGCGATGGTAAGAAGGTCGTCGTCTTCTTGCTGTCAGAGGACCTGACGAATTCGTCAAGTGCCGCCGCGATAGCCGCGAGGCGGAGTTCGCTTTCTCAAGGTCGCCGCCTCGATAGACTGCGCGTCTACTATTCCGCTCGAAATCGAACCGTGTCGCCACCACGTGCGGCGAGAGTGAAACATGCGAAAGCGGGGATATCGCTGTCCGTCGTCTGCTACGGGCGCACATTTAGAAGTATGGATCTCGACGACGCAAGCGCGTTTCCGGCTGGCTGGGCCTTCCTTACGAAACGCTTATTTGTTTCTGCTGTCGTTTCTTTCTGCCAAAAGTTGTGTTGTGTCGTTTTCACAGGCATGGAAATTCAGCGAAGCAATTATTATTAAGTCGTATGCTACCATAACTCGTAGGTTGTTGTGATTGGTAGAACGTCTGGTCTCACATATTTTTGTTATCTCGAACAATCCGTAGCTTTGATAAAACCTTTAATGTTCATTGGGTTGATAAAGAATTAACCGACTGATCGTCACCATGAATAAACTAAAATCAGAGTCAAAACGCAGGCGAGCTGTTGAACAATCATAATTAGGAAGTAAACCATTAACACAAGGGAAACAAAAGGGACATACACATCACCGTCAGTTTTAATGAACCAGCGTCGATTAGTTTTAATAAGCTAATCAATTGTAAATCTGTGAGTTGACTTGTCTCAGTCATACTGCGTGAAAACGTTCAAACGTTTTTCTTGCACGTGCTTACTGGCATATGTGCGGTCTAACCAACCAAACTTCACGTGTGACGCCTCCAAGTATGAACAGTAGGAAGCCTTCTAAAGTGAAGTAATTTTGAAGTTATTATTTTAATGGTATAATCGCCCTCAATGGCAATTACAAGCGTTCTGAAGTGATTTAACGTGCAAGTCTATGTCCTAAAAAAGAAAAAACGTCAAAATATAAAAGCAAGCTTTTTGTTTACTTTTTCTTTTTACTGTTCTCCAACACATAATTCCAATTAATCAGCAAAATAAAAAAATGCAATTGAAGCATTTTTTGAATATCGTGAAGGTTAATCGATCGAACACCTAGTCCCTATATGCAGTTAGGTTAGGGCGAAGGGTTATCAGAAACTCTCGGAAGAGTCGATAGCTCTTATCAGTAAAGGTATTGCAGCGGTCGATGCTGCCTGTGTCGTGGTGTGGGTAGTTCGTTGGAGTCGCAGTGCCTACTCCGTTTGAATAAAATAATATTTAGTCAGAAATTTATAATATTATCCTCTTGACATGCGCGGCCCTCTCTGAGAAATTTGAAGCGGTGAACCCATAGGGCAGAGAACAAGCATCTAATAACACATACGCTTCTGCGTTGGACGTTTACACTCGTTTATTCCTCTCGTGGCAGATATAATTAGAAGGGTTTGTCTCACTTATTTCAGTTGTCTGCCAACGAACCGTTTGCGGATTGTAAATACAAGAGGCACTCTCTCCTCATCGCAAAGTATTAAATTGTTCCGACTCCGATATATTTAAACACACCATGTCACAGCAAAGGAAACATTGGCTGCAGCGGAACTTTTTTACTCATAGGAGCTAGCGATATCACGTTAATTTTCAATACAACACTAACTTTTCTCAATGGGAAATATTTATTACTGCGAAAGCTAAAAGAAACGAGAAAAAGGTGCATAGAACCTGCGATTCCACAACCCACAGTACCAGACATTTTGTAAGTATCCGGGTTGGAATTACTTGTTTTGTTGAACTTCCACGCTAGTGAACTGATATATCTCTTTGTAAATAATCAAATACTTTAACATAAATATTGCTGTTCACCCGGAAACAGGCATCCAGCGGGGGTGATCCATGCTTCTACAACGTCTGCCTTGGAGCAGACGACGCATCCACAGAAGCGATTATTTAAATTTAGGCCGTACACTGGTAACACGATTCGATCTTCACTGAAGCACCGATCAGTACCGCACCATTTTCTGCTAAAATCGTATTCCCACCGATATTATGTGACAAAATAAACGCAAGAATCTACACCGCCTCGCGCGCGAACGTCGGGAGCCTATGGGGCGGCCATGTTTCTATCCCCGCTTTGATGATGATGTTAGCGCGACAGCTGCGCCACACTCTAGGTCGACCTAAGCCCTGGCCGCAAAGCCTGATAAACTGCACCCCAACACACCGTCGATTTTCTTGTTGCGCTTTGGGGCAACAAGCCGCACCGGGAAGGTGCGCTCCGTTTATTGAAGGCGTTCTATTCTACCGGTGCACTTGAAAGAAGACGACGGGGCGCACCTGGGTGCCCCGGTGCACCGGTGCGGATGATCGGGATGCTAGTAGAAAATTTTAAGCCATAAAAAGTGCTTTAAACAGTAAATATAAACATTGACAGCTGGCCCTTGTTTGAATCTCTAGAATGCATAAAATGCCGAGATTTGAAGCAGATCGTTTGTTTAGAAGCCGTGATACAGTCGTTTCGGGAAGTAAAGAACATATAGGTTTATAAATTTTCACGCTAAATGTAAAAGGGAAACTAACTGAGTACAAAGGTCACGCGACGTCAAATTTCCCGCTAAATGGAGCGGATAATGCAGGAACGGAGGGACAGACTAAATTTTGGGGTTGTGATGTTCCGTTAGAAATCAATTTATGCTTTCATAAGCAGTCTAACTTTTCTTAATATACTACGTGAGATTAGAGCACGAATAGCACAATAAGTCTACTGCATGCGTCTCAGTATTGAGTGTTCGCCAGCATTTCAATCAATGTCAAAGATAAATACTAAAAATAGTCATTGCTTGAAACGTTATTGTTGTCAATGAGAAAATAAAAATATTTCTCGACGGCATACACCATTCATCTCGTATCTATGAGTAGTGCTCCTTGGTCGTCATTTTTCTATTGAAACGTTCGAAAATCGTGTATAGCTTTTGAACCAAATAACGGCCGACACTCAAACGCTGGCATCTGGTTTCGGTCGCTAAACTATATATTGGTGGCGAGAGCGAACATAGCGTCCGACAATGCGCATAGTTTTTTTTAACTTTCTTATGGTATGAAACACGCGGTTTTTTTGCCTCATGAACACCCAGCACATTTATAAACTTAAAAACTTATAACTTATAAGCTTTATAAGCTTATAAAACTTATAAACTTATAACAATCGTGTTGTTGATTGTTTTCAAACTGTATACATGGTGTCTCTAAATATTATATAATATTTTTGTTTTATTTCGAAGATTTTACACACGCGGTGTACCGGTTTCACTGCTTCAACTTCTGAGTCTGTCTTGTTTGCGTCTTCAGTAGAGGCTGTTCAAGGTTATGCTGGGCCCTCCTGGTAAGTGTCATTCAAACTCTTATCTCCAGCTTTAATATATGTATGATTTTCGTCACATATAAATTTAGCTCCACACCTCCTGGTGAAGAGCTTCAATACTCTAGCAGTACTATTTATTTCAAGCCTAAATATTGCTAACTACAAAAAAAAATCGATAATCTTTTACGTAAATATAAGTAAGGACCGGTCTCCCTGAGTCATCACATGCCTCCTCCGTGAAGCGGAGGAGGCATGTAGTGACTCGCTTTCCCAGTTCAGGTTCTGGGCTTTCTGCCGCCTGGCACTTGGGGGTCGATGGAAGAAAAGGGGCGCGGGACTTATGGCGTGTTCACACTGGAAGCGGATATCCGCTTCAGTGTGATCTGCAGTTTTCAACCACAAAGCGACTGGATTGCGTGGACTGGACGCGAATTCGCCTGCCGCTTCCGGACCGATTCTACCAACCGCCTTTCGTCAAACTGCAAAGCCGCAACAAATCGCCACTCGGCAGGCTGGCGTTATGTCCGTGACTTTGCAAACAAGACGACTACCACGTCAATGGTGAGAAGTCCTCGAGTCGGTGACAAGTCAAGAACGGTCTAGAAGCTCCGCCCACAAGCGTAATCCACTCGTTTGATGTATCTCCGCTGTCGAGAAAATGGTTGCCCTGAAAATTACGCTTTTCGCTCTCAACAAAACTCTTTTAGGTATAAAGTACGCTGGCGATGTTTCGGTTTGATCTACCAACGTGTCTTTAGGAGAATCTCTTGAGAAATAAGTGGGTGAAAGCGCTTCCGAGTTAAAGATTTTTTTTTAGAAAGGTCGAGGGACGGTTACATACGATACCTGGGCCTTCTACTGAAAACTAATACAGGCCTTTGTTGGGAATATGAAACGTATACATCAAACCTCGTCATCATTTTGAGTAGCTGTCACTCAAAGCATGTAAAAGTAGGAATATTTCGTAACTTTGTCAATGCAGCAGTTCGAAAGTCTGGTTCTCATTCGATTTGTTAATCTTTTATTCGATTTGTAGAGCGCTTCATAATTGCAAGTTATCCTCGGGTGTATACTTTAAGGCATTAGTTCAAAAGAAGTACTAAACCTAAGAACCAAATAGTGTTTCCCTATTTTTACAGAATATTCCATAAGCTCTGAACACTAGTCAACAAGTTTACTGTTGGCATTTCCTTTCGCACAAGTTTTAGGGCTTATCCGGTGACCGCCTTTCCTTCAACAAATACAGGTTTTGCAGCACAGGGAACAAGATGCTTGGTGTGTCAGGGATTGTGTACAAAGTATTTTTTAGAAAGGTCGAGGGACGGTTACCCTATGATACCTGGGCCTCCTACTGAAAACTAATGCAGGCCTTTGTTGGGAATATGAAACGTATACATCAAACCTCGTCATCATTTGAGTAGCTGTCACTCAAAGCATGTAAAAGGAGAATAATTCGTAGCTTTGTCAATGCAGCAGTTCAAAAGTCTAGTTCTCATTCGATTAGTTAATCTTTTTAATCGCCTTGTACAGCGCCTCATAATTTGCAAGTTATCTTCAGGTGTATACTTTAAGGCATTAGTTCAAGAGATTTACTAAACCTAAGAACCGAATAGTCTTTTCCTACTGTCACAGGAATATGCCATAAGCTCTGAACACTAGCCAACAAGTTTACTGTTAGCATTTCGCTTTCACTAAGTTATAGGCTTATCCGAGTGACCCCCTTTTTCAACAAATACGAGTCTTGCGAAAAAGCACAGGGAATAAGATGTTTGGTGTGTGTCAGAGGATTGTGTACAAGGCACCTCTTGATCTTTACCGTGTTATATTAGGCAAACTGAAGGTTATATAGATGCCCGCTTATCAGAACACAAACGTTGTACAAAATATACAGGACATATACTCCGTAGAATATAAATATATATTTGAGTGTAACAGTGCGTACCGCTGTAGGTGCAAGTGCTTCAGTATAGTGAGGAAAAAATGATCACAAGCGCTTGATAATATAATCTTTAACAATACTAAAACTGGGGAACATTGTTAACAAGACCTCGTTTTGTATACACTACGACGGTTTATTGGGCTTTGAGCGGTGGTGATCTTGAAGGTTCTTTGTTGAAGTGATCAGGAGAGTAGGTGACGTGGCCATCTGTGTTTCGTTTTGTGCTGCCGAACAAGGTTGCTCCGGCGAAGAATGAGGTTGTAAGGTGTTTGCATAGCGAGTTTAGAGGTGGGAAAGAGGTGTTTGTCCCGACGTGTTTGTTTCCGTATAGTGGTTCCTTAAGCCCGAGCCACACAGCTCATACGCCATACAAAATACAGTCTGCACACATGAGTCGCCGCAATATTCGTGGTACGAGCGCCGCCTGCCAAAGTTGTTTTCTTTAACTCTTTGCCAGGCCAGCAGTGTGGTCCCGGCTTTAGAATTCAGCTGTGGAACTTTTTGTTTTACTTGATATCGGTGCCTACGGCGGAATTGCTTGCGTCTGTTTGAGCAGGAAACGATCGGTTAAGATCCGACAGCTGTAAGGAAGTGTCGTCGGTTATCGCCCTCGAGAACCGAAAGGAGCGTCCTGTGGCTGTTGTCCTCAACGCCACTTTTCCCGCTGAGCAAGCAGATTCAAGGGGTTAGCGATCTCGGCGCAGTGTGAGACAAAATTGGCGATAAAGTCCAGTCAATCCTAGTTAGCGTTGCAAGCTGTCGATGTGTGGCTGCGGGTTCGCGGTTATCGCGCAGCTTGTCCTCGTTTGGACGGAGAACGCCGTTGCCCCTGCAAACCAACATGGGTAATCTGCGGAGAAGCGTGTTGCACTTTTTCTAGGGTTGACAGTCATGTTTATAGATTGCAATTGCTCGAGGACAATCTTAAGATGTTGGAGGTGTTCACTCGAAATACTGGGAAAAAAGAACGACGTGATGCATGTAAGCTATCGCAAACTTGTCTTCCTGTCACCCCAAACGGTGTTCATTAGGCACTTAAAACTATCGTACGAGTCCAAACGAGCTAATGAAAGGTGAATTAACTTTAACAATCCTCTGTGACAGGTAAATGCTGTCTTCCGAGCATTAGTGGGGTCTACCTCGATCGTCAGGAAACCTCGACTGCAATCCTTGTGTGGTAGAACACTTTCGCGTCGCCAATCGCGTACATGACTCCGAGTCGATCAAAGGGAAAGGGTTTGAATCTCTCACCGTGACGACGTTAAGTCTGCAGTAGTCCACGCAGGAGTGTGTGCAGAGCCGTCTTTTCTTGGTGGCAAGACTACAGGGTGAGCCCGCGGACACTGGGACTCTTGAACAGCTTCGGTGTCAGCACCTCCTGTAGAGCGGCGTCCTGGAGGGCTTGCTTGTGGACGCTGTGGGTCTCGGGTTGACCGCGAAGCCCGGGCGTCACCAGTCTTGATGAGACGCAGCAGCATGTCGGCCTTTCCCGGACTTCTATGAACATCAGTGTAAACGGACACAAGGTGCTCTCCAGCTGCCGCTTCTGCACGCTGGGAACCGGACACGCCTGGAGAGCTGGACGCCGGCAGGATGAGCATAAGCAGGTTTCGCGGCGAGTGGGCTTCAAGGGGCGGCCCAGTGATGCAATCCTCTCGCCGGGTAAAGGGGTGCCTCGGGGGCTCCGAGAGCAGCAGCGCCGTCCTTCGAATCTCCATGTGGCGGGCTCAAATTCCGGCCCAGGTGCCCGCAATTCGACGGAGGCTTATTGTGGAGAAGGCACCGTGTCACCGAACTTTCGGCTCATGTCTAAAGATCCCCAGGTGGTCAATATTAATCTTCAGTCCTCCGCTGGGGTGTGCCAGATGACCTTCGTTGGTTTGGCTTATGTAAAACCCCCAAATTTCACTCTGGGTAAAATTGGTGGCATGAGGCTGGTTGCCCAACCGGTAGCAGCGAGCAGCGAAGTCGAGCGAAGTATTTCGCCTCCGACAGAGTTTTGGTCCGAGATAATAAACACGGTCAATCCAGGTAGATAAAGAAAACGCTGACGCCTTTTGTTTTCGTTAAAATAAATTCGGAGCCTCGTGGCGCCTGCTGCGCCGCCACGCGGCATAACTTTAGTGAAAAGTCTTGCTGCCGCTGCCATGACCAGCCAGAGCCAAGTCGTGGAAGTATCCTATAAACCGCCTCCGTAGCCTCCTAGGAATCACCAACCTGAACAGATAGTCGTTCCCCTCCTCGTCGTCGATTGTTGGGATGTAGCGCAGCAATAAGCCGATCTTGGGCCAGCAGGTATGAATCAATATTTTCGTTAACTTTACCGCCAGCGTTCCCGGTGTTGCTTGCCATTTCTGCAATTTTCCCCAACACCCGCTTGAGAAAAACCATCTGTCTTTTGGGCCTCGACAAGCTCTTCCTTGCTCACCACTTTATCCTATTGCTTTTCCCGACTGCTCTCGTGAGCGCGGCGGGTATGGACCAAAAGAGTCGGGAAACCTAACTAAAATATTTTACTCTGAAAAGGAACCAGAGCTTGGGCATGGGCCAGTCAGCCGTGGCTTGCAGTGCGGTCCCTTCACCGTCAGGCCGGTCGTTCTCTATATCTCGCGCCGGGCTGCCTCGAGCTCGGGTCCCTCATCGTCCTTTTCTGCCTTTTGAAGAATGCAGACACTGCAGAGAATGGTGTCTTGGTAGGCTCTGGTGGTCCTACAGGAACGCACCGCCACATTACTCCCCTCCAGTGAGGAGGCGAACGTTTCCTTAGCAGCTTCACACAGTACCATGGGGAAATCGTGTGGGTGATGGGAGACTGCCGGTAGCGGTTTGCTCTGAAGGATCTGGAATGCCAAGGCGCGCTGGCCAGTATACATGGCGTCCAGAACGTGTTCTGGTATGCGGCTGTTGGGTGTTCGAGGAGCAGGGGTGCGAACGGCCGACTGGAGGTTGAGGGTGTTTGTAATCTAGCAGGATCGGTGTTGTTGCTGACGGCGTTTTCGGCTGTGGAGTGAGGTTTGGTTGTGTAGTTGACGGAACAGTCTCCAGATGGGCTGGTTTCACGCGGTCTAATGCAACAACTTCCTGCCGTCCGCGGATGTCCAATGTCATTGTTTTGGACCCTCGGCGCAGCACCTTGTACGGGCCGTCGTAGGGTGGTTGGAGCGGCTTCCGTACGGCGTCATGTCGCAAGAAGACATGGGTACCCGTCGCCAATTCATTGCTCACAAAGGTAGACGGGCCACGGCTTTGTCGCGGTGCTGTGACGCGGAGCTGTTTCATCGTCTCTCGGAGTCTGGTGGCGTAGTCTGCGGGGTCGGGACAGGCGACAGCTGGTGTGGATGTAAAGAATTCTCCGGGGAGGCGAAGGGTGGTCCCGTAGACCAACTCAGCCACACTGCAGCCGATATCAGTCTTGAGTGACGTGCGGATGCCTAGGAGCACGAAAGGCAGCACCTCAACCCAGTCCTGTCGTTGATGGGCCTTGAGAGCAGCCTTCAACTGCCGATGTAACCGCTCCACCATACCGTTGCTCGCGGGGTGGTACGCTGTGGTTCGGATCCTTTTTGATCCCAGGAGCTTCATCAGTTCTGCGAAGAGATGAGACTCAAACTGTCTACCTCGGTCCGTGGTGATGGTTGACGGCGAGCCAAACCTCGAGATCCATTGCGCCACGAGCGCACGCGCCACGGTCTCCGCGGTGATGTCAGGCAGCGGTATCGCTTCTGGCCAGCGTGTAAACCGGTCGACACAAGTCAACAGGTAGGTTTGCCCTTGGGATGGCGGCAGCGGTCCGACGATATCTATGTGGATATTATCGAACCGCGCGTCCGGGTGGTCGAAGGTTCCGAGGGTGTTATTGTGTGGCGCTGAATTTTGGCGCGCTGGCACTGTACGCAGGAGCGGGCCCACTGACGTACATCTTTGTTGATATTGGGCCACACATACCGGGAAGTTAGCAGGTGTTGTGTGGTTTTGATGCCGGGATGGGATAGTCCATGAAGGGCGTCGAAAATCTGCCGACGAAATTGTTGCGGCACATACGGGCGCGGCGATCCTGTTGATGTGTCGCAAATGACGTTGGTGGTACACATGGGAAGTGGGACCTCATCAAACATGAGGCGACCGGGGGATGTACGGAGCTCTCGTAGTTCTGCGTCTTCGCCCTGCGCTGCAGCCAGTCGGTTGAAGTCGATGGCGGCTGGAGGTTCAACCGTGCAGGAACCTATGCGTGAGAGCGCGTCCGCTACGATGTTCTCAGCACCGTGGATGTGCCGGATGTCATTGGTGAGCTCAGAGACGCTGGCCATTTGCCGGAGCTCTCTCGAGGAATGGCTCCCCCGCCTGGTTTCAAAGACTGGAACGCGTGGACGAGAGGCTTGTGGTCCGTCAATATAAAAAATTGTCGTCCTTCCACCATGTGCTGGAAGTGTCGTAGGGCCAAATACACACCAAGAAGTTCACGACCGAATGTACTATAGCGCTGTTCCGTCGGTGTCAACTTCCGGGAGAAAAAGGAAAGTGGCTGCCAATGTCCGTTCACTTCCTGCTGCAGCACCGCACCAACAGCGATATCGGAAGCGTCGGTGACAACTGAGAGTGGAGTACCCTCTTTTGGGTGTGAAAGCAGTGTGTTAGTGGCAAGGAGTTGACGGGCACTATCAAATGCCGATGTGGTGCACTCGTCCCATGTGAGCTCGGTGGATGAGCTACTCCTGCCCGAGAGCATGCTGTGCAGTGGCGCAAGCTTGGCGGCGCAGCCCGGGAGAAACCGGCGGTAAAAGTTTACTAAACCAAGAAACTCCCGGAGTTGCTTCTTCGTCGACGGCTTCGGAAACTCCTGAATGGCCTGTACCTTGATGGGGAGTGGACGGATTCCCGAAGAGTTGATCGTGTGCCCCAAAAAGTCGAGTTCCGTCTTGCCTAGGGCGCACTTGCTCACATTAACGACAAGCCCGTACTCGACGAGGCGAGCGAACAACAGTCTGAGGTGTACGACGTGTTCTTCGGCAGATGTGCTTGCCACGAGTATGTCGTCAATGTAAACATAACAAAAGGGCAGGCCCCGCAACACCTGGTCCATGAATCGCTGGAACGTTTGCGCAGCGTTCTTCAACCCAAAGGGCATCCGGAGGAACTCGAACAATCCAAAGGGCGTGGTAACGGCTGTCTTGGGTATGTCCGAGGGCTCGACGGGGATCTGGTGGTACGCGCGTACCAAGTCGATCTTCGAGAAGATGGTAGTGCCATCGAGTGCTCCGGTGAAATCATGGATGTGCGGGATGGGATAACGGTCGTCTGATGTGATGCGATTGAGGGCTCTGTAGTCTCCACATGGGCGCCAGTCCCCGGGGGTGGGCTTGGGGACCATGTGAAGAGGTGAGGACCAAGAGCTCTCTGACTGGCGGACGATACCCAGCTCGAGCATGTGCTCGAATTCTTGTCGGGCGATTCGTAACTTGTCCGGTGGCAGTCGGCGTGGGCGCACGTGAACAGGTGCTCCTGTCGTCTGGATGTGGTGCGTAACATCGTGCTTGACGGGGCGCTCGGCCAAGCTTACACGCGTCAACTCCGGGAACTCGGTGAGGAGACTGGAGTACGGCGTCTCATCCGCTGTAACCGCGAACGTGAGGCTGATGGAAGCCAGGGACGAGGCAATGCCTTGCACTGTCAGACGAGTTGTTTCGTCGCGGAGGCGTCTGCTCTTGACGTCCACCAGCAGTGCAAAATGCTTTAGAAAGTCAGCCCCAATAATGGCGTGGGGAACAGCCGCACATACGAAGACCCAGCGTTGCAATACGTTGCGATGCTCGTGCGGCCTCCCTAACACGGCAACGACCTCCTGTTGCATCGATCCCTCCCCGCTGTCTCGCTTATGAGCGGCCGCGCGGGGAAGCTCGTCTCTCGCAATTCCTGGCTGCGTCTCCTCGCTTCCAACTACTATGATGGGGCGCCCGAAGAGAGTGCGTCTGCAACCTTGTTGGTCGAGCCCTTGCGGTCTACTCGCGCAGCTGATGTTTGCTCCTCTTGTGATCTGGCGAGTGAGCGTTCTATGCCACTGACCGAAACTCGGTGGGACGGCAAAGGGAATAAGAGGGAGTCAACGGATTATAGTGGTACCCGTTATTCTTCAAGTCTATGATAATCCCCTCTCGGAAGACGAAGTCCTGTCCTAAGATCACAGGAATTTGCATATCTGGCAGATAGAAAAAACGCTGCCTCCTTCGAGTGCCGTCGAGGCTAAGGTAAAGCGTAGTGCGCTTTGCGCCTTAGCCGATCCTGCTGCTAAACGCAGCGCGCTGGAAACTTCCCGCGCCGGAGTGCCCTTCGGCGGCGGCAGTCTTCGTAGGCTCTGTCGCCGATTAGGAAAAGGGTCGAGCTGGTGTCATTTAGTGCGTAGTAAATGTTACCACCGATCTCGACGGGCACGTACGGCCCCTTCTCAGATGTCAAACCCTGAGTCCGACATGCCGGCAGGGGCAAACAGGGGGGGAGCCGCCGTCCATGTGCACTGACGCTTGATATGCCCAAGCTGATTGCATTTATGGCACTGACCTGTCCCCTGCCATCGTGTGCTGAGCACCCGCCGCTACCATCACGCGATGGAGTGTCGCGCCGAGGGTCATTGTGGTTCCCTCGACCCTCGTAATGATTCGCGACTCCGCGGTGGTCAGGCTGCGCCGCCTCCCCTACGAGGATGCGCCCTGGAAGAGCCCGCGTTGGCTGCTCCTGCGCCTCTGTTCGAAAGCGAAGGGATCTAAGGCGCGGGGCACAGCAGTTTCGCCACTCCTATGTCCTGTAACGGTCACGTACGGCGGCCGTGAGTCGTCGCAAGCTCCCGCGCCTCGTCCTGTCCAGGCGCAACCCGGATCTAGAGATTCCTCTGCGCGTGGAGGGGCGATACGTCAACTCGGCGAGCAAGCTTACCTGAACGATGCGCGCCTCTCTTGCAAGTGCTTCCAGATCAGCAATCACATCCGCGCAAGCAGGCTTTCCAATCTAGGATGACAGTGGCGGATCGCCCTAGCTGCCCTCTCCGCGTCTGACGCTGTAGGTTCGGCTCTGGAATAGAGCTCCTGGAGGCGCGGATGTATTCTACGAGGCTCTCGTCCGGATGTTGAGTACGGCTAACTAGCTCATCTCTGATCCGCATCTCATAATCGGGAGGCAGAAATTTCTCTCTGAATCGTGCCCGGAAATCTGCCATCAAAAGGAACGGCCTCTGCATTCGTCCCCAAGCCGAGCCTCTCGGCAGAAACTGTCGTAATACATACAATAAACTCTTAGCATAGCAACTCCGCAAGTACGGATCTCTGACTTATATATATATATATACCGGGTGTTTCAGGAAAGGTGGACAAATTCGATATTGCGAAAGCTACGCGTCGCAACAAAAAAGCGCTTGTGTCGTTTTGGTCCTGGGCCAGGGGCCTATTTAGGAAAATTATTAAAGTCCGGAACAATTACATTGTTAATTATTTTCGCGTAATTAACTTTTTTAATATTGGGTTTTCGGGCATGGTTTCAATTATAAAATTGCTCAGCATCATGAAAAAAACACTAAATCAACAAATTGCAAGAACGATAGAAGGCACGCGAAGCATTTTACGGATTTCTGGAAAACCGCAGAAATTCGACAAGCTTTTAAGTTTCGGTTTGTTATCGGAGCGCCTCTCAGCCACGGCGGCACCGCGCCCCGTGGAGAGATAGTGCAACCAGCCTCTGCTGCGTCGCGCGATGACAACCCAGCAGAGGTTGGTTGCACTATTTCTCCACGGGGCGCGGTGCTGCCGGGGCCGAGATGCGCTCCGATTACAAACCGAAACTTAAAACCCGTCGAATCTGTGCTGTTTTCGGAAGCTATAAAACACTACGCGTGCCTTCCTCGTCGCAGTTTGTTGATTTAGTGGTTTCGACGACGCTGAACAGATTTCTACATGAAACTGTGCCCGCACAAAACAATATTAAAAGAGTTGATGCCTGCAAAATAATTAACAATCTAATTATCTCGAACTCAATTAGCTGCCCAAATCGATGGCAACGGACCCGAGCCAACCGCTGTTGCGACGGCGCCGACTCGCTACGGAGGCCGAACCCGTCCATATAATACAAACACCGCCTCGTATGACATCAGTATATAATAATATATATATATATATATATATATATATATATATATATATATATATACATATATATATATATATATATATATATATATATATATATATATATATATATATATATGTGTGTATGTATGTGTGTGTGTGCGTGTCTGTGTGTGTGTGCGCGCGTGCGTCGCGTGCGCGCGTGCGTGCGTGCGCGTGCGTGCGCGCGTGCGTGCGTGCGTGCGTGTGTGTGTGTGTGTCTGTGTGTGTCTGTGTGTGTGTGTGTGTGTGTGTGTGTGTGTGTGTGTGGTGTGGTGGTGGTGGTGGTGGTGGTGGTGGTGGTGGTGGTGGTGGTGTGTGTGTGTGTGTGTGTGTGTGTGTGTGTGTGTGTGTGTGTGTGTGTGTGTGTGTGTGTGTGTGTGTGTGTGTGTGTGTGTGTGTGTGTGTGTGTGTGTGTGTGTGTGTGTGTGTGTGTGTGTGTGTGTGTGTGTGTGTGTGTGTGTGTGTGTGTGTGTGTGTGTGTGTGTGTGTGTGTGTGTGTGTGTGTGTGTGTGTGTGTGTGTGTGTGTGTGTGTGTGTGTGTGTGTGTGTGTGTGTGTGTGTGTGTGTGTGTGTGTGTGTGTGTGTGTGTGTGTGTGTGTGTGTGTGTGTGTGTGTGTGTGTGTGTGTGTGTGTGTGTGTGTGTGTGTGTGTGTGTGTGTGTGTGTGTGTGTGTGTGTGTGTGTGTGTGTGTGTGTGTGTGTGTGTGTGTGTGTGGGTGGGTGTGTGGGTGTGTGGGTGTGTGGGTGAGTTACTTGGCGTTTCTTTTTGTTTTTTCTACATATGTTAATTTGTGCTGTTGTGATCTGCGGAGAGGGAGTGGGCCTGTAACCTTCGTCAAGCTGCTTTTTAGCAGCTTTTTGTACCAGACCCAGTTGGTCGTATCTATCATGTGACAGCAAACAAACTTGATTTGAATCGATTTGCTTCCAAGGGCCGCCCGCAAGTTGAGAACGAAAGCTCTTATAAAAGACCCGGGGTGGTTTTCTTTGTGCGTGTGTTGTGTGTTTGGTATTTGTGGGTGTTTTTGTGTTCGTGGTGGCTGGTTAACAACCTTCAAAAATGCTTGTTTTATATAAAGATGCTATTGAATAAACAAGTCGGCAGAATTTGAGGCGCTGTCTTTGTTCTCATACAGTTATTATAACGTACTCAAGAGGTTCAACTGGTGCTAGTATCTATACGACGTCCGGGTTGCGAAATGAGTATACAGCAACCAGTCAACTTTTGCGGTGCTCCTGTGCATTCATATGAGAAAACGCGGGTACATTTTGTCTCTCAACAGCAAAATAACATGGATCACTGTTGTTACCTGGGCCATACCGAATAGTATGTAACTTTCTTAACATTGTAAAAGTGAATTAGCTTTACTTACAGCATTTTTCTTTGAGAGTAAATGATGTTGAACAGTGCTATGTTTCAGGCCCAAACCTGCGTTCCACAGAAGGTGTTTGAGACGAACGAAAAATCTAAGCCACATAGCAATCGAAAGAAATATAGAGTAGATTCAAGGTTCACCAGCATTCCGGTGACGCTTATATATTCCTAATCTGTCACTCAAAAATATTGACTCCATCGTGCATCTTTATGAGCTCTTAAAATCATTCAAAACGTAAATAAAGTATGTGGGCTATGATAGGTGTTCTTTTTATTGTTTTTCTATGTCGGGCAGCTTTTATCGGGCACCTGTTTTCCGGCTTCTCCCTCGTTTCTAAATTTTGAGTGCGCGGTGTTTTTTGAACGCATAATAAGCAGTATCTCTGCACGAGCACAGAGAAAAAGCAGTGCTTAGTTATTGCAAATCGGACTATATAAACTTGACCTTCACTTTATTCCGATCGTCAATATGGACAGAAAATTACTGATCTAGTGTTACTGCGTAGTTCTTTCCGTCTCTCTTGGTTTTCCACGTGTCCATCGGTCGCTTAATACGTAAATGCACCACGCAGAAAAGCGCCGACGTTCTTGTCGCGTTAGTAGGTCTCTACAGTGCACATAAATGCATGTATTAAGATGTTGTAGCACTGTGCTTAATCACGTGAATTTGGCCGAAAAGCATTGTATCTGGCCAATATTTTCATTTACATGATTGAGAAATGTTCCAAACTATTTACTACATTTTAATTATTCGCTATATTTGCCCTTATTATCCAGCGCAGAAAAAAATGCACTCGATTTTTCCCGTAGAAATGCATTACCGGAAATCAAGTGTCGACTGGCTGCTGTCTGCTTCAATTTGCAACACCACACTAGTGCCAGCTGAACCTCTAGATACAATATAATAACTTTATGTTTATCGTTTACCCTCGGATCTGGAATCTTCTCGTTCTCTACCCATTCTCAGGTGGTTTCAGAAAATGAAATATATACTTTTACAGTTGACCGCCGCACTTTTCCTAGCGCTGCGTGCGTTGTTCCTTATTTTCTTCCGTCTTTTCCGTCTTTTCTCTCTACGAGATACCATTACTGAGAGCGCGAACTTTTCTGCTCATTACACGAGGGGCGGACGCATGACAGTGCCACGCGCCATTGTGACCCTCTTTTAATACGATGACCACTAGATCTTTTATGCCTTTTGTCGAGCTCGAGTTGTTTTTTTTGCTAATTCTTTGCATTTCATGTCACTGTGCAGGATCGCCTTGCCAATATCACTCTAATTGCTTGCCACCTGCGGTTTGTGACAATGGTAGATGCAAGGGTAAGTATGGAGAAGCTCAAAGTTTATTCGAATACTTTTCACTAAATCTATTTTTTTTATTTTCATATAAGTGGATATGTAAATACTGTCCATGTAAAAAGACTGCCATTTTGTGGTTTTAAAGTAATTTGAAGGAGGCGAATTTCTTCAAGAGTTGCCTCTACTCCATGCTAAACCTGCAGTTGTATTCTTTCGCTTTTGATTTAAGAAAAACAAAAACTTGGGCGGAATTATTTTAAGTATATACAATGGAAGGGTTTATTGGTCACGTTTAATAATAAAAATAGCCGGTCACCGCCAATAAAACCGCTTGCTAACCATGCACCACAGGTTTCATTTTGTAGATTTTTCTTTCATGTGGTTCTCGACCCGGTACAAAACTGACAAACCCGTGCGAAAAAAAAAAGTTTTTCGCTGTATCAGTTGCGGTTTGCTCGAAACGTTTTGACGCTCTTAAAAAATGGTACGAATTGTAGATATTTCTTTAAATACAACTGCGGTATTCAACTGCAGGAGATGTAAACCGTATCGACGTTTACAACAAACTAGAAATGACAGAGCTCCCACCGGTAACCCGTTCTTCCCGCTGTCCGAAGATGATCCAAAGAGCCCTTTGTAAGGGGGCGCGATTTATAAAGCAGTGCGACATTAAATCGAAGAATTCAGCACTAAAACATCAAAGCAGTCGATGTTGAGTGATTCCGACCAATACTTGCACAATCCTTGACAAACCGCTGTCACGGTTGCATTGGCGAAAAAATTCTAAAAAATTGATGTGCTCATTTTTTTTATTTTAATTTTAATAAATTATCAGTTTGTGATGGGACGATGATAGTAGACGGCATGGTATATATAAACAGCTCCGTTTTCGAGAATTACTCAAATTTAAAGCTATCCGGTAAACTATATCCCGCGAATTATATATCCCGATGGTAACTACTACATGGCATCCCAATCCCATTCGCGAAGTTTTGTACCCTCAATATATGTGGTGAAATTTACACTTTAAAAGTTAAAATTGGACTCTTTTTTAAATGATAATATATATCGACGTAAAATATGCTGGTTTAACTTGAGGTGCACCACAGCAGTGAAGGAACAATGTCGATCTAGAGCCAGGAAAGGGCAGCCCGATTTCACTGTACAGTTTTCTGCAAGGGACTCAGTATAGGTTGGTTATGCCTTCTGAAAACGGAATGACTCGAGGCTTAAAGCTCTCATCAAAGGCGACCAGTTCTTTGGAAAAAGACAGGTGAAGAGGAGTTGCATTGTGGACGATAAAGGCTGTAAACCGGCTTACCCTCTCTTCCATCATAGTCATTTTGCTGTGTGAATTATGGTTCTTGCTGACACACATAGAGCATCTACTTTCCTGCTTTGATGGTGCTCGCAAAAAAGAGAAATATCAACAAACGAAATTGAGAGGGGGGGGCGCACCCTCTCCTCGTTAGGCCCCTGGTGGGGACTGCTGAAGACGGTTGACAAGATTAATATCTCTACAGCGGGCACTTCCAGAACCTTCAGTTGGTTAACGCCTGTGCTATCTATGCTCGCTGAAGAGAAGTTGACCAATCAAATGTTACCTTGGGACTCGTTTGCTGCTTAGAGCATTGTCCGTTTTATTATGATTTTTTTAGTTCCAGTTCTTTCTCTTTCTAATGGTTTCCTCTTCCATGTTTGTGTCCAGAGATTCCTTGCAAAGACAACAGCGTCTGCCCCGGGATTTTGACTTGTTATTATGGCATGTGTGAAGGTGAGTGTGATACAGCTCATACTACATTTTGATAGTTTGCATTCAATAAAAATATGTTTGTTTTCTAGCAACAAATATGTTCATTCTACAAGAATAATAGGGTAGTATTGGATATTTTCCGATCAATTAAAAATACGTTTTCTCAACTTTTGACGAAGCACGACGCCGCCATTTAATACTTGTTACCGTTATGATAGATTCTTTATTTGGTTAGCGGGCACAAAGAGATAGGCCATAAAGTTCACATTTTTTATTTACCGATATATTTGTTTTTGTGAATAATGAGTGGTTAATCGCCAAAATAACGCGCCTTTTTTTCCTGGTTCGTACCCCCTATTTATTGGATCTATCCTTATAGAATCATTCCCAATATCTTTGCTGAATATTTCTCACACGCGAAGCAGCTGATCAACACGTTGGTTGTGTACTAAGTATGCCACATACCTGCTTGATTGTATTAAATTTCCGCATCCTTTTCAGATTAACACCGGATTAACACCGAACATGATGAAAGACCGCGCACAGAGAAAAGGACCAAAGAGGAAGGAACATAAAAGACAGAGAGGCGGGAATCTGACTCGTCTGTCTGTGTTCTTTGTTCCCTCCTCGTTGGTCATTGTGTCTTTGTTCGCGATCTTTTATGATGTTTAAAGTTAACCAACTCGGCCAGCTTACCACTTTACTACACACTAGCACCATTTTATTTGCGGTAGGACTAGCTTATGTTGTGGTGCTTTAAAACCGAAAGCAGTATATATAAATGAATAACTGATAAAGGCGAGCGAGTTGAACATGAATACTTAAAATCGAAAGAATAAAACATGGAGGACAAGCACAGGACAACCACGTTCTTTCACTGATAAATAATATTGCTTTATTTATGCATCTAGATTGTGCGTGCAGCATTCGTGTCTTCATCATCCGGTTTGCAACATCGAAAGGCCATCCTCTTTAAATTAACAGAGAATTCTCCAACCACAAAACCGTAAAAAGAAGTCCCGGCGTTTCTAAGCCTACTTGGCTCCTTCTTCAGGGGTGGCTGTAGGTCTTATGGGGCAGCCTCAGCTTCAACCTCTTCGTCTTTGTAGATCAGGAAACAATATTTTCTCTTTTCAAGCAATGTTTCGGTCACTGTTCTTGTAACGTGACGTAGGCTTTGCACGTACCGCAGCACGGCACCTAGGGATCTGTTGAGGTTTTCTGGCGTCTGTTGGATGTGCCAAGATTCCAAGAGAAGCCTTTTTCGGAAATTTGGCTCCGCGTCAATAATGCGAAAACGAGCGAAATCAATCGGATGGTCACGCACTTCGCAGTGTTCAGCAACTGCGCTGCTTTCACGTTGCTGAACACTGCACAGTGGGTGACCATCCGATTGACTTGGCTCATGCGCACGTGATTGACCCGATGCCAGATTCTCGAAAAGTATTCTGTGAATCTTGGCGCATTCAACAGACGCCGGAAAACATCAACAGATCCATAGGTGCCTTACCGTCTGTGTACGCGGAAGGACTAAGTCACGTTACAAGAACAGTGACCAAAACACCGCATATTTAATGTCGAAGAGGTTTACCGTAAGTACCCTCTTTCCTCTTTCTTTCTCTTGTTCCTAGTAAATTGTGTCCACCCTGAAATGTGTGCTTCTTTTCCGTTGGCGGGCGTATGCTCCCTATTTGCCTTGCCACTCTCGTTTAGTAAACGCTGAAAAAAACGTTCTGGCTTCAGTACATTGTGTTAATATAAACGTCTACGACGCATTTGTTTTTTTAAAGAAGAATTCGCGAGCAAATTACGGTGTATTAGCATCACCAAGCCTCAAGACGCACTTCCGTGTTATACTGATATCTGATGAAATGTTTTTCGTTCCGTCCGCTATATCATGCTTGGCGATATTTTCGAAGACCGTACGATGTTTACGAGTTCAAATGGACAGTCGATGGTTGCCCAGACCACCAACCGAGCGTTCCAGACAAACGCGCACGTGCGTACTTTGAATACTTGATGTGCACAGGCAGTGACGTTTTCATCACCAAATAAAGATTCCCCCGTCAGCGGATCCATCCTCAAAGCAGATGATATTACGCATGTCGGAGAAAGCCTACCGAGATGTAGGGTCCGGATAAACTGGATTTCTACGATATTTGTGATAAGGGATGACGAAGGGTAAATCTCTTTACCATGCTTACTTGGTTCCTTTGGACGTCGGGGTCGTGAAGAGCACGTGCACATTACTCTGGGAGTAGACTTCTCGAAGACAGATTTCGCTGACGACCCGGCATTCCACCTCCTGACGCTAAAATTAGAACGTAACACATTGCATGTTTATTCTTTACATAGCATCCAGGTTCTGACTCTGTTCGAAGGGATTCTAATTGCCGGCCAACCCGTGCCATCTGCACTTGTAGCATAGTCGTTTGCATCCTCGTGTTTACTACAAAACAAATATATGTATACATATATATATATATATATATATATATATATATATATATATATATATATATATGAAAGATTCGTAATAACCTTCAACCTCAGGGCTAAAGGCCTCATGCGTGACAGCAACATTGAGCCTGCCACTGAGTCCTCCTGGGGAGACAAATTGGAATGTGTTGCATGGTATTTGAACATCGTCGTCGTTAGCTGCCAAAATAGTAAATATCAGTTTTACACTACGAATGGTTGATAAAGTGTGGAACCGACTGGTGGGACAAAGTCTTTTTAGCGTCCTGGATATGACATGACGCATGGTTACTTTGATATCTTTATCGATGAGTCATGCACCCACAAAGCTGTTTTCAGTACCCGGATGAGTGTTTTAAACCCCTGCGGCACTTACTTGTGCTTGCGAATCAAATTCCGTTTATAAAAAAAATATCTCCAGGGAGCTAGGCTAGGACCACTAGAATAGAATATGACAACCTGCTACGTGCATGGTACCCTGGTACCTCCGAAAGACTGGTCAGAATGCTGCTGAATCCGGTTTAGGTGTGTTAGACACAATCGACAAGGCTAGCTTAACCTTGAGACTGTGAAATGCAAATTTAGCCAAACAGAATTTGAGTGCTCAGGTACGTCCTTGACGCTTCAGAAAGTTTCTCCTGGACGCAGAAGGTTGGCGACTATCGTCGTCTAAATGCCCAAACCAAGTATTTCAGCTGAGCTGTGGCATTTCTTGAGGCTTGCTAGTTTTTTTAAAAATTAATAAAGTTGAAAGATGGCTAGTTGGTAGTTAATTTCTTCGTGTGTCCTGTCGTGTATGATCCTTTTTTGTTCCTTGTATTTTGCGCTGTTTAAATCACCGTGTTCTTTGGAAAGCTTGTGCCACAACATGCAGAGTTTCCCCCGGCCGCTAAAAACTGCAGCACTCTCCCCCCCCCCCCCCAAAAAAAAAAAAAAAATAATAATCGTGCGGAGGCTCATGACGGCTTTTTCAACACTCAAAACAAATCTGGTTTCAGCCTTGGATATCCGCTGTTTTCTCACCGCAGAAAAACTGTGCTTCAAATTTATGCGAACAGAAAAGTACTGGCAGGTGTGCTCCTCCGAAAGGGTGACAAGTCTTTTCGAAATGTACTGTACTCCGTCAGTCACCATAGAGGTGACTCAAGACAGAGCTATCACTCAAGCTAACTGGAATTTCTGGCAGTGGTGTGGTGTGATGACCAACTGCACTGCCTCTACCTGGGAGTTAAATTTCTCATAGTCACTGAATGTAGTACTTCTGTTCATCTACACTTACAAGTCGGTGAACACTTACATTGCCGCGAGCGCAGCTGACCAAGCAGGCAGCGCGCCCGCGGCCTAACGGTTATCGCGCTTGCCTTCCACGCAGAAGGCCAGGGTTCGATTCCTGGCCGCGTCTACAGCATTTTTGTTGACGCTGTAATGTGATGTTCTGGTAAATTCGAGAACTGTCTTGCTAATTCGAGGTTAGAATGTTCTACGCGCCGAACCTTCTACGCCGATTATTCCAGAAGCCCACGCGTGTACATAAGGGGCTCCGCTTGGCGAGCTGTAGTCAGTCTCGCCCCAGCGCTCGATCCTGCGGTTTCGCCGACATCGACGCCCGCGACGCTCTGCTGTTTTCTTCTGTTCCCTTTTTGTTTTGGGCACAAGTTCGCCCCCATTAAACGTTTAGTTTCTTCAGTTATCATCGCCTCATCAATTGTCATTCGTGACATTTTGGTGGAGGTGCTGGGTACCAGCCATGTCCGTTCAGCGCACCCCTACGAGGACACCCTGCCGAGTGCAAGTCCGACTCCAAGCCCCGAAGGCTACCCTACGCAGAGAGACGCCGAAGACCCGATCAAGTCGTCGCGACCTAGAGCCTACCTCCCGAACTTGGACCACTTGCCCGAGAACCGGAGAAAGAAGCTACCGAAGCCGACGATGAACACCACGTCGCAGCCAGACGGAACGCCACCGACGTCCACTGTCTCCGTGCAGGCCCCACCAAGGACGCCGCCGAATTTCAGCGGCGAAGCCTCACGAGGATGTGGACGACTGGTTGCAGCCAGTACGAACGCGTCGCACGGTTCAACGGATGGACGGTCTGAGCAGCGCCTGCAGAACCTGTTCTTCTTCGCTCTGGAAGGCACTCGCACGCACCTGGTTTGAGAACCACGAAGCCTCACTTTACGTCGTGGCAAGTCATGCAGGCGGCAGATTCGAAGCGACGTTTGCCAGCCAGCAGCGACGTCAGCAGCGAGCCGAGGACCTTCTTCAATCAAGAGGCCAAGGGCCATAACGAGAGCGTCACAAGCTTTCGTCGAGGACGTTCTCCGGCTCATGAACCCGAGCCGATCCAAACGCTCCTGAAGAGAAGAAGCTTCGCGTTCCTGATGCGAGGCGTGAAGAAAGCAGTTTTCGGAGGCCTGGTACGGAATTCCGCCAATCGACTGTCCAAGACTTCATCACCGAGGCAACAGACATCGAACGTGCCCTTGACGTCACGCGCCTGCCACTACCAGAGACTTGCCGGTGCGCCTCGCTGCCCAATCGTCGCAGCTACCAGCTGGACTTAAGCACCACCGGTGTCGACAGCCTACGGGAGATCATCCGGGACGATCGTCCGGGAAGAGCTCCGCAAGATCCTACCTACTGCAGATCAGCCCAGCCTCGATCTCACTCGCCGAGGTCGTCCGCGAGGAAGTTCACCGAGCCTTCCATCCCGAGGTTGCCGCCAGCGCAGCAGCACCGAAGGAGCCAGCCCTAAGCTACGCCGAAATGGTCGCGACGAGCACCACCAGCCCCGCGTCCGTACACGGCGGCCACCCCGACGTGTCGCTACCAGCGCCGCAGTACTCGCCAACACCAGGAAGATCAGGCGCCAGTCCGCCCATGAACAAGCTGTGCGCCAAGGAAGACAGACGTGTGGCAGGCGGTCGATCAGGCGACCGCTGTGCCACCACTGCGGTGAAGCCGACCATGTGTACCGGCGATGCCCCAACCGACAGATTGGGCTTCGCGGGCTTTGCGCCGAGACGACCCACGCCCAAGGAGCGGAGAACGACGGCGAGACATCGAAGAATACCTGCAACGTGCACCTGTCTCCAGCGCCCGACTTCCTCTCGAGGATGCCGTTCGCCATCGCCACGACGTGCAGCTTCGCCGATGCACCGACCCTCGACGTGAAAGCCTGTCGCCCCTTGCTCCTCGCCGGGAAAACTAGGCGCGGCAACGCCTGGAGGTGGTGTCGCCGAAGACGACCGAAGCAAAGAGCCTCCAAGAACGACGGAGCGCTCCCATTCTCCCGACGCTCCGCATCACAACGACGCGCCTGCATCGGTGTCCAACAACCTAAACGTTATTATCGACGGCCACGACGCATCGGCACTCGTGGACACTGGAGCAGACTACTCAGTCTTGAGTGGGAGGCTCTCTCGCCGCCTTCGAAAAGTGACGACGCCGTGGGAGGGGCCGCAGATACGAACTGCTGGAGGACACCTCATTACGCCTGTCGGGAGGTGCACTGCTCGAGTCGAAATCCACGGTGAGACGTGCCCTGTCAAGTTCGTCGTTCTGCAAGACTGTTCGAGGGACGTTATCCTCGGAATGGACTTTCTCTGCGAGTATGGCGCCGTCATCGACCTCGGAGCAAACCGGCTGACGCTACGAAAACCTGCTCCACCACCGGAGGAACCCAAAGCGACGTCATCCGCGGTACGAGTCCTCGCAAACCACGTGAACTTACCGCCGCGGTCGAGTGTTTTCGTACCCGTCGGGGTCAATGAGACTTTCTGCGGCGACGTTCTGCTCGAAGGAAGCCTCCAGTTGCTTCTAGGAAGAGGGATCGGCATCGCAAGAGGCGTCGCGGAGCTCCAAGACGGACACACTGTCGCACTCGTAACGAACTTCCGACAGGAGGCCCAGCACCTTACGAAAGGCACCGCCGTGGGTCACGCCGAGGAACTCCCGGACTCAGCCGCAATCGCCGGAATATCAGAAGACCTCTCTTCGTGGCCACCCAAGACAACGCCGCCTTCGCAGTTTGACATCGACCCAACCCTGCCTACCCCACAACGACGACAACTCAGTGACCTTCTCGCCGAGTTCAATGAGTGCTTCTCCACGTCGTCAAAGGTGCGCCAAACGACCGTTGCGAAACACCGAATTGTCACTGAAGACAACGCGCTTCCTGTTCATCGGTCGCCGTACCGTGTCTCTGTGAAAGAGAGAGAAGTCATCCAGAAGCAGGTCCAAGAAATGCTCGATGACGACATTGTCCAGCCCTCAAGCAGTCCGTGGGCTTCACCGGTAGTCCTGGTGAAAAAGAAAGACGGGACTCTTCGGTTCTGCGTGGACTATCGCCGACTGAACGCCGTAACAAAAAAGGACGTCTACCCGCTGCCACGCATCGACGACACCCTGGACCGGCTGCGCCACGCCCGATACTTTTCGTCGATGGACCTGAAGAGTGGGTACTGGCAGATTGAGGTCGACGAACGAGATCGTGAAAAGACTGCCTTCGTCACGCTGGACGGGCTGTACGAATTTAAAGTGATGCCGTTCGGACTGTGCACAGCACCGGCGACGTTCCAGCGCGTAATGGACACCGTTCTTTCCGGCTTGAAATGGCAAAGTTGTCTCGTCTATCTCGACGACGTCGTGGTATTCGCAAGCGACTTCGACGAGCACCTGAGACGTTTGCGAGCCGTGCTACAGGCTATCCAGAATGCCGGACTGACACTGAAGCCGTCAAAATGTCGGTTCGCTTACGGCGAGCTCAAATTCCTGGGCCATGTCGTGAGTGCTCAAGGTGTAAGTCCTGACCCTGCAAAGACATCCGCTGTCACCGAATTTCCGAAGCCATCAGACAAGAAAGCCGTACGAAGATTTCTTGGGCTGTGCGCTTACTACGAGACGTTTCGTTCGCAATTTCGCCAAGATTTCTGCACCGCTCACGCATCTGACGAAGGACGACGTGAACTTCCAGTGGGGGAGGAGCAAGAACAAGCGTTCAACGAACTGAAGGAAAGACTCCAGTCGCCCTCTATCCTCGGACACTTCAATCCATCAGCGGAAACGGAAGTTCACACAGACGCCAGCAACGCCGGGCTAGGCGCGGTGCTCGTCCAAAGACAAGACAGAGCAGAGAGGGTGATCGCTTACGCAAGCCGGGCACTGTCCAAGGCAGAGAAAAATTACTCAACAACCGACAAGGAATGTCTCGCTGGCGTCTGGGCGTTAACCAAGTTCCGCCCGTACCTGTACGGGATCCCGTTCCGCGTAGTCACGGACCACCACGCTCTCTGTTGGCTCGCCAACCTCAAGGACCCGTCAGGACGCCTCGCTCGCTGGAGCCTTTGACTGCGAGAATTTGACGTGACCATTGTGCACAAGTCTGGCCGCAAGCATAATGACGCCGATTGTTTGTCTAGGGCCCCAGTCGAATCTCCTCCCGACAGCACCGACGACGACGATGACGCCCGTTTTCTCGGAGCAATTACAGATACCGACATGGGAGCACTTCAACGAGACGACCCCGAACTTCGCGCCGTGATCGACCACCTCGAAGGTCAAGGAAGTTCCGTTCCGCGATTCTTGGCCGGAGACTTGTCAAGCTTCGTTCTGCGGCGAGGCGTGCTCTTCAAGAAGAACTTCGGAACCAGCAACCCTGCCTGGCTGCTGGTTGTTCCTGCCAGCCTGCGAGATGAAATGTTTCAAGCATGCCACGACGACCCGACGGCTGGACACCTTGGCTACAGCAGGACGCTCGCCCGGATTCGTGAGAAGTACTATTGGCCGAGACTCCCGAAAACCGTCCATTTGTATACATGGTCGTGCCATGAGTGCCAATGATGTAAGAAGCCTCCGACGAAGCCAGCAGGACTCCTGCAGCCGATATCTGCCCCGACTACGCCCTTCCAGCAGGTCGGAATGGATTTACTTGGGCCGTTCCAAACATCGACGCAAGGAAACCGTTGGATTATCGCCGCGACCGATTATCTTACACGATACGCCGAGACGAAAGCCCTTCCGTCGGGAACAGCGGTGGAAGTCGCCAAGTTTTTCGTCGAATCTATTCTCTTTCGACATGGCGCCCCCGAAGTCTTGATAACCGACCGAGGGTCATCGTTCTTGGCTCAGCTCACGCAAGAGATCCTTCGGCTCAGCCACACCAGCCATCGTCGGACCACCGCGTACCATCCGCAGACCAACGGCCTAACAGAGCGGCTCAACAAGACGATCGCCGACATGATCTTCATGTACGTCGACATAGAGCACAAGACGTGGGACGAGGTGTTACCATACGTCACGTTCACATACAACACCGCAGCTCAAGAAACAACCGGGTTTACACCATTCGAGCTGGTGCATGGCAGAAAAGTGACGACCATGCTGGACACGATGCTGCCCCATGAGCCAGTGGATGACGGATACGACGATGCCCATGCGGTCAGTCAGAGAGCAGAAGAGGCTCGCCAACTAGCCCGCCTTCGAATCCACGATCAACAGCGAGTCGAAGCTCGCCGGTCTAACCTTCGTCGCCGCGAAGTCCACTTTCAACCCGGAGACCGGGTATCGGTGTAGACACCGATAAGACGCTGCGGTCTCAGCGAGAAGCTTCTGAAACGCTATTTCGGACCCTACGAAATCATTCGACGCCTCGGCGATCTGAACTACGAAGTTCTACCCGACGGAACGCGCCCACCTGCAAGACGCCAGCCACGACGCGAGGTGGTGCACGTCGTCCGGCTCAAGCCGTATTACGAACAATAGAACTTTCGACTCTCGACAAAGAGTGAACTGTGAACTGTGGCTCGCGACTCTGCTATCCTTTTGCTGTGGATTTGTGTTTTCGTTTTGTGCTGCATCGGGTCGAAACACTTTCTTAAAGGGGGGGATAATGCCGCGAGCGCAGCTGACCAAGCAGGCAGTGCGCCAGTGGCCTAACGGTTATCGCGCGTGCGTTCCACGCAGAAGGCCAGGGTTCGATTGCTGGCCGCGGGGACGCATTTTTGTTGACTCTAACGTAATGTTCTGGTAAATTCGAGAACCGTGTTGATTGTTCAAGGCCAGAACGTTCTACACGTCGAACCTTCTACGCCGATTATTCCAGACGCCCACACGTGTACATAAGGGGCTCCGCTTGGCGATCTGCTGCCAGTCTCGCCCCTGGGCTCAATCCTGCGGTTTCGCCGACATCGACGCCTGCGACGCTCTGCTGTTTTCTTCTGTTCCCTTTTTATTTTGGGCACAGGTTCGCCCCATTAAACGTTTAGTTTTTTCAGTTATCATCGCCTCATCAATTGTCATTCGTGACAATATTGCAAGATGGTTTGAGCAGTTAAGCAAGCATTACCACACCATTAAGCAACCGTCGGGCACACATGTGGTACTCGTGGATTCTCTCAGCCGTGCACCAAGCGAAGAAGCCATTGGACTCCTGCAAGATCATTCAAGCCTGGGGGACACCTCGAGGTCTTTACTGCGTCTATTCACTACACAGCCCCTCCAGGAGACAAAGTGGCAATGATCTAGGCGCAGGATTCACAACTATGTCACATGATGAGCGTACTGCGAAAATTACAGGTCCAAAGATTAACAGCTCAACAGCACTAAGTGAATGGCAACCAGCAAAGCACTCTCTTCTCAGCTATGAGCAGCAGGGTGATGGCACAGAGAAATACTTATTTGTGCTACCAAAGAGCATGAAAAATCTTCTAGTGGTAAAATATTATAACCTCGTGGAACATACTTAACGGAGATTTCTGCCGCATGAGTCCGGCACAAGTTCTGATTACAAACAAAATCTCGTATATCAAGCAACAAGTATCGCAGTTTTGCTTCTTCCGCAATAGCAAGAACACATTCACAACAACGTAGCGTCCACAAGCAAAGAAACAAGTCGAGTGCGTCAACAGGTTTCTGGAATCTGCAATATGCCAGTGCGATTGAGGACAAGACATATCGAAATTGGGATGCCCATTTTCGCAAGAACCAAGTTAACAACAGCTCGCCTGTAAACAGGAAGCCTGATTTAGAGCTTCTTTATTACCATTTTCATGAACGCAAGCGTATGCTAAGTGAATTTACCTCTATAATGGAATGCGGACCAGCTAACATATTGGCGCCTAAAAGAGAAGGCCAAGAAAGCCATCAATAAAGCACAGAGAAACGCCAAGATCCAATGAGACTAGAACAAGAGCAGTCGGTAATGTGGTGGTAAATATATGCTATGGGGAACGTGGTGGAAGTGAAATGACTACCAGTTTACGCACACAAACCTACAAAGGCTTATGCCAAGTATCGCGGTTTTCTCATGGTGTCAGAAGTTTTTTATCCGGCTTCTTACAGGAACAGCTTAGAAACCGAAGCTTAGAAAACGGCGGCGAGCTCGTATCCAATGACGGCTCGTGCGAGTCGCCTAAAACTTTTTATACACGTGGCCGAGGAGGCAAGCTGAAACAATACATACTAGAGAACAAGCCCTGCGCCTCTCCATCACAAAAGTCATCACTATTGAAACCATGAAGCGCCACCTACCTCGCGATCAGCATCGCTGCCAGAGCGTTTTGCAGTGCCTCAGAACGAAATCAAGGCCGGTATCCGGCGGTGACGCTTTGCGGTGACTCTCCTCGAGGTTCAGCATTTTTACCACTTAAAGTAGGTCGGGGATTCATTAATGACGACGTCCTGCACAGACCTTGTATTCTAAGTGATTCTGGTTGAAGGCGCTGATCCGCGCAGCGCAGACGTATCACTTGGGTCAAGCAAATTGCTATCGCGATCAATATAAGCTGAAACCCAGCTCCTCGTGGCGCGCAGTACTATCAGAGAAGCCTGTCGCATTTTTGTGCAAACTGTGATGCAGGCTGACGCAACGACAATTTTCCTCCGGCGCTCGTTGCGCCTCACTGAACTTTCCTGCACTTGCTACCAAACAGCGAAGCCCACTATAAGTCCAGCCGTACAAGGCACCGGGATCCAACGAGGTGAAGGGAGTCATCTGTTTTTACTCACCACATGGCAAATCCAGATGTCTCGTGGGGGGACCGAACCGCAATGTGAACAACATTATCGCGGCCAGAGCCCTTGACAAAAAAAAGAAGAAAATTCTAATTACGTTCGAAGGCGCAATATTGCCTCGGCATGTCCGCTGCGTCCTCAAAGTCTACAGGACCGCAGAATACAGACCAAGGCCGCTCGTTTTGATTGGATGTCACAAAAATGGCCACAAAACGGACGTGTGCCCCAGAACATCTAGAAGCACAGATCATGCGTTCAAGAACATGGAGAAATCGAGGACTATGAGGTGTCACCGAAGTGCGTCAAAAGCCACGGAGCACACGTTGCCACTAGTAACCAGTGCCCTAATATAAAAATCCCAACGGGAAGTGACTCGCACAAGAAGCGCCAGAAGAAATCATCATCGCGAGATGATGCAGACGTGCAAGAGTCTAAGCTCATTTTAACGCTGTCACCTCCTGTGCCGCTGTTTGTTTCGTCGGACTTTTCATGAAAAGACGGAGTAAGAGTGCACCAGGGGCCAATAAATATCGGCCTCCCACTCTGCCCCATAGCTTCAACGGCAACAGCGGACAAGCAACAGTTACAACCGGGACAACAGATTCCAACACCACAACCTGCTACAATATCACTCACAGACGCCCTTACTTGAGAAGTAATCTTTTCGGAACTTTGCCAAAAGGTTGGGCAAGGTCTCGCTGCGGTCAAATCTAAGACCAGAAGGGTTGAACGATTCGAGTTTCTAGCAATTGAAATACTCACCAGAGTTAACTCTATACGGCACGAAATGGGCAGAATTCCGGCGCCCACCGACCTGTAGTAACCCTAAGGAAAACGTGAGTCCGAACGACTCACACCGCAAAGACACAAGCACTCACCTTTGGATTCTTCAGTAGAGCTGTAGAGGATTTGCAAACAAAGCAGCAGAGCTACAACTCCTACTTGAAAGAAAGGACAAGAAATAACTGTCGGTATCCTTCAGCAGACCAACTATGAGGGCGTCAAAATTAGCGGTTACAAATCACATACGGCACCTTACGTACCGAGGGCGATCCCAAACAAGAAGAGCACGGATAATAGACGACCGTTATAGGACAGGTGGCCATTGCGTTCGGCGAGCACGTTTTTATCACGCAAAGGGAATTGGCAGACCTGTGCAACGAAGCAAGAGAGGCAGTCGAAGTGCACTGTAAATGCGACAGAACTACCTTTACAGTTCTGCGACCTACATCTGACCCGCAGACAAAACGTTGATGTTAGCTGGCTTGCGCAAGTCAGACCCTGGCGCAATAAATAAGCCGTCGTAATTGGCGAAACTTGCAACGCTTCACACGAGAACTGAGGATACGATCGCACATACTCTCAAGAAAAGGCCCTGAAACGCGAGGCAAAGAAGCTAGGGTTTTTACTAATCAATGATCCCGGTACACAAGGATCGGGGTTCACGCGATACAAGTAAACATCGAGTCCGATCCGACTTGGACGACTAATAACGTCGAAGCCTATTCGAGAAGAATGATGACATGATGGGCAGCGAAACCTACCCATCAAGATGGAGCCAACCGAACAAACATAGACATAGACGAGACATCCCCTCCATCTGATGGGTTACGTTTCACGAAACTACCCAAAGAGCCGATCTCTCGCTTCACTTTGACCGCCACATTCAACCTGTTAAAGCGTTATCGCCTGATTCAACCTGTTAAAGTAAAAGCGGCGACGAAGAACTGCCGAGTTAAAGGCACACGTAACCCGGACTGCATGTGCTCAAACTATGGGCTGGCAGACTACAGGCTCAACGGGGATAGAAAAATGCAAATCTCAACATCTGTTTCACGATTAAATTCAATATTGCCACAGCCAAAGTAAAAAATTACATGGAGGTGCTCAACCACCAAATCGGGAGACGGCACAGCAACTCGGTCAACAAAAGGCTCGCCTCAAGAGAATGTGGTGGCCGTACAAAGGGATGTCTGCCAAGAAAATAAACAAGTGCATGCGTCAAACTATTATAATCATGCTCGGGATTACTGAAGAGTAACTTGCTGAAACGGAACACTTCTTCCCGCAACCTACCAGCGGAAGAGCTGCAACAACGATACACACACCCGATTGCCGAACTCGAGCATCCGTCACCAGCAAACTCACCATTAAACGTGGGTGAACTAAGGGCGGTTCTGACTTGGGCGAGGAACACCGTGCCGGTCCCAGAGAAGACCACAATTACGGTCCTCAATAACTTGCCGGACCAAAAAAAGGCAGTTACTACTAGAATGGTTTCTCCCAAGTGTGGGAAACGAGACGGCTACCCCAAGTGTGGAATCTAAGAACCGTAATCCTTATTTGTAAACCAGGCAAGCTCACTGACTCGATTCAGAACGTACAACCTATTCTAACTTCGAATCTGTATAAGACCATGAAGAGAATAGTTCTACCGGAAATCACGTGGATCCACACAATGGACAGCCAAGCGTTGTATATACGCGTGAAATGGCAGCAGGTATGTTTTTATGATTTCGAGCGAGAACTAGGGCGCGGCAGTTACACAAAGAAAAACGAAAAATATCTTGGGAAATCCTTTTTCTTTCGCCAAAAGTTTCACTACTTGCCTTTATTAAATGGAAGTACGCACACGTCTTGGTAGAACAAGAAAACGTTTATCGATATTGCATAGACAGGCGTGCAAAGTCCTTTTCCCTTTTCACCTTTGAACAAAGTCGCCGGTATCGCCTTGCTCCATGCAGTGTCGCGCGCTTTCATGCGTAGCATCTCCGTCGAAACCGTGTAGCCATTGCTCCGGATGCTGGTTACGAATTGAAGGATCAAATCTTCAACTTCGGGAAACTGGCTCTGCTTACATCGTAAAGCGTGCTTTGTTGTCTTGGTCTTCCTTTTCCTTAGTTCATCTTCTGGGAAGAACCACCGGTGTACACATTTCTCGTCCAGACCAAACTTTCGCCCGGCCGCTCTTTTGCTGTTGCCTTGAGCAAAAGCAACAACTTTGAGTTTAAAGCCGGCCGTGTAACTCGCGTACTAGCCCATCCAGAAGCCTGAAGTGGCTGACAGCGGGAAACCGGGGCTAATCGCCAACACAAAAATATGCGTCTGGTTCCTGATTGTTCGAGATAAAGCGAGAAGCGCAAACAGACAGGATGCAGTGCCTCAATGCTGTTGGCTGCCGCAGCCGGGTGGGCACCATCTGCCGGCAGTACTTACGCTACAAACTAGATGGCGCTTCCAGCCATTCTAAAATCGTAGGTGCGGCCTATACACGGGTAATTTCTTAATATATTTTTTCGGGTTTTTTGCTTAAAGCTAAGGGGGCGGCTATTACACGCGTGCGGCCATTACACGCGTATATACAGTACAACGCCAGACAGACGAGCTCGGGGCCGAGTCTCTCAACGCAGGGCAGTTTGGCGATCATTCACAAACACGTAACCTTCCAACAATTCCGTTACAATTGTCTCCAGATCGTAGAAATAGAAATCAAGAACGCCTTTGGTTTCGTTCCTACGACACGGTCGTACGCGGCGCAGTGAAGAGAGCAACCAAGGGAAAAAAACTTTTAAAGTTTATTCGTTCCTCTTTGAATGAAATAAAATCAAGACGGCTATCGGACAAACTTTTGGACCGAACACAGACGAAAAAATTGAAGTCAGCGAGAAACGTCTACACTTTTCATTATGGAGATGGCGAGTCTCACACAATCGCTTGAGTGAATCCGAGAATCGGAGTACACGATTTACGTTGACGACATTACAATCTGGACGAAGAGCGGATGCGCCTAAACAGAGCGCCACGCTGCAAGTAGAGCTTGACTGCATGTATACATTTTTTTCGAACAAACAATGCTCCAACTCTCACCCGAAAAAACAAATTGCAATGCCATCTTTCACAATGGAAGGCAAAAAGAGAACATAGGAAGAATGTTTCGACTTTTCGTCAATGGCACACAGACTTATCATAACACATTCTCCAAATTCTTTCTATCCCTATTACCGAGAACGGAAAGGCCAAAAGAGTGGTACATGGAAACCAAAATCCAACGGCAAGAGGTGGTCCATCTCATTGTAAGTACCACCGAGAACCGCGAGGGGAGCCCAAGTTGACACCGTCAAAATAGCAGTCAAGGCCCTCCTTAATTCAAAAGCAAAGAAAAACGGATTACCGCAATCTCACCAAAACACAAAATTTTGAAATAGAAGCACTTAACAAAGAAGCATGAGTGTCATCACCGGACTTCCCAAGTATACTGAAGTCGAAACACCTTACGAAATAGCAGGCCTGAACAGCATCGAGGAGGTCGTGAATAACAAGACAAGCCATATGCTGGCGCTCTAGAAAACCAAACCGAAAATGGAGATCCCTAAAAAACCTATAATTCTAAAGAAAAAAGAACTACCCGGATATTACGGATCTACACTCACCAAGGCAGGACAAATTCGTGGTTGACACTCCGCAAAATAAAAAAAAGAGTGCAAGGAGGGGAAGGAAGCACGCTCCAAGTATGAACCTTGACAAAATGTTAGTAGTGCTCGAAGACAACGAGAGCGCGATTGCGTGCACGGACTCAACCGTAGACAAAGCGGGACAGCCATTACATAGTAAAGTGCCAACAACCACGAAAACTTGGCGGTTACTCTACGCAACGAGAACAGCGTAAAGAAAGCTGAATTTCAAGCTATTAAGATGACAATCAAAGCTTTCGAATTTGGCAAACTAAAGCGTCGCCTATACATATATACAGATCGCAAAGAAGCGCTGTAAGAATGTAACAAACACGACAGCTGTAGCTTGAGAGTAAAAAAATTGAAGACATCGGCCAAACAACTGCGAGCCGAAGGCTGTAACATCAAAGTCAGATGAATTCCTGAACATGAAATAGTTCAGGAAACTGCGTGGTGCATACAGGCGCACGGGAACTGCTACAGAGCACCCCTACACTTGGGGGGGGGGGGGGACTAAACTCGCTTTGCCGAAGGAAGACACGTAATAGAATACACTGATCCTGCTCAAGTTAAGTCACAAGAACGCAAAGAAAGAGTCGTCTCCATGAACAACTCAAACGTGACGAGCACCCACTTCCCTTGACGTCGTACAGTTGATGGGAAAGGGTGTGTCTGCAGAGACTGCTCCCAAATGGGCATGACGCCGACCAGAAAAGGCAAGTTTAGGAGAAAATAGAACGAACAATATGACCCCTGGTCGGAATGTGAGAAATTCCTTGTACCCACGGGCACACAAGATAACTTCTTTCGATTTTTTTTTTCAGTTGTGAATAAGAACAAAATATGTTCTGGAATCGCCATTGCCGTATATGAGACCAAGATGCCTGAATGATTGGGTCCTTTTTGTCGAGAGTCCCGAACACCGGAAGAGAAGATTGTATTCTCTGATTGGTTGCATGAAGTCGGCAGGGCTTATACACTGCTTATAACGCTCAATAACTATTTCCCCTCCCTCCTGTAACCAATGACTAGCTGTGACGGCTACGGGCACTTCGCCTTCGGCAAAATAAATATTTTCTGAACTGGATGAAAGACATGTAAAATATAAGCAAATATGTAACATTGGTGTCCTAGGTGAGATGTTACGTCGCCAGCAAAATTCCTTGTTAGCCGGTGATGCTTCTTTGATCCCCACTTCTCGGTGAACAGTCTCCCGAATTTATAAGTTAACTTGTCTTCTGGACTTATTCGCCCAAGTGCGGGGTCTTGACGAAGAGATGTAAACGTCACTGCCTTCCGCGCATATAGTATTTAAAGTGCTCAAGTGTGCGGTGGACTTGAACGTTAGGTTAATACTCGCTGCCATCATGGATTGTCTTGCGGTCTAAAGGCTGGTTCACAAAGCCACGTCTCCTTACGCTTTCTTTTGTTACGTTATGAATCACGGCGATATTCGTGCTTCGAACGTCGCGTGTAATGTTACAGTTGCCGTGGTTTGTAAGAAGTACAAATATCTTTGTGGTTCTCATCCTAAGTAGATATAAGCTCTCGTAACGCAAAAATAAAGTAACGCAAAGTAAGAAAACGGGGTTGTATGAACCATTCTTTACACTTATGTGACTACCACCAAATGTCCGCAAAGCACGCAACCCTGTGCAAAACTTTGGGTGGTGCTGGTATACTTTGTTTGTGGCGTGAATTCTTTAAAACAATGCATAGCAAATTGCTGGGCAATTGTGTTCCACACAAAACGTTTGGCATCTACGCTCTCGGCGCTCTTCATCGATTGGTGTAGCGACTGGCTTATCGAGCCAGCTACCGGCCCTAATTCGGATGTTGAAACGTATGAAGGGAATCAACTTGCTATCGGCCGGACTCAAAGCGGATGCTCCGCAGGGCTTTCCTGTCAAATAGCACCTCAACTCATGGCGTTGAATTAAAAAATTGTGTCGTGCCTGGTTTCCTCCGGGCGCAAACACTTTTTCATCGGAATGGCCTCTTCCCTCCCACTCAAAATGGTGGCGATGTTCGAAATAGGGGCTGACGTAAACACCTGGCTCAGTCGTTGAGAATCGAGATAATGGGCGTCATGATAAAGATTTAAAGCTTAGCGTGGAAAAACTGAATTGACATAGGCCACGCAACGTCAGCTTGCACGCTAAATTTAGCGGAACATGCACTGACGGACGGGCAGCTGGACAAAAACTTTGGGATCGCGCAATTCTGTTAAAAAGCATTGAACTAAATATGGTCACTTCCATGCGTACTGTAAGTCTAGCATGCCTTACTAGATGACACCTCACTGCGCATATTAAGTTCAATTGTGCTAAAGAAAGATACATAAAAACAACGCGGCGAAAGTACCAGCATGATACTTCTACTGCTGTTAGGAATACAACTAATATATTGATTTCTTTTTATTACCTGAATGTTCGGAAAGGAAATGTGGAAGAAGACGATATAAATCGCCTTATAGGTAAGTATCCCATGACAAAATTTATTTTTATTTGAATATTTGCTAAAATCGATAGTTCAATTAAAGGTGCATTACAGTCCTCACCTGTTATCAAAATGGGTGTACTGATACCTAGTTGTGATAAAGTTTTTGCACTTTTTTAATGATACTTCTGTTTACGTTATCCGTGGTAATATTTTAAATTGGTCGACTGGATTGTTTTCCGAAGCATAAATTGTCCGCCGTCGAGGTAATGAGGTGTAGTGCACATTAGAGCACTCTATTTTACAGTGATCTAAATGACAACAATTTCACAGTCGCATATGGAGACACCGGATCTATTTGGGATTACGGGGACCCAAAAGTAACCGGAATGAATTTCTGGAAGGTTAGTAGTATGAGCTTCCTCCGCTAGCAGCGCTTAGTGGCATTTCTTCCGAGTCAGAATTCAGACTTGCATCGTCTGCTAAAATTCTAGCGGGGTGTCGTGAAGCTTTTCCACAAGTTTCCAATATCAGTTCTCGTTTCTTTTTCTTCTTTTCTCTTGCAACATCATGAAAATCTGCTGTTTTTTTGTTTATTTTTTTAAGAAAAGGGTAGAACGATGGCGGAAACCATTTGTAAGCTGCTTCCTACAGCTTACAAAGAAGTTGGCTATGAAGAAGTCACACGTCTACGAATGACTTTCCCGCTTCATGACAGGTGAATTATTGATCGACTGCCAACCTCGAATCCTCATCCTCCTCCACTGATGAAAACATCGAAAAATTCGGACATTGTTCACTCCGAGTTTGTCCCTCCTGGTAAAATTGTTAATCAAGTATTTAATGTGGGAATTTTGCGACACTGGTGCAACTCAGTGAGGCAGAAACGACACGACGTGTGGGAAAAGGGGGAGTGGTGGTGTTGGGACGACAATGCCCCAGCAGACACTGCCCTGTCAGTGCAACAATTTTCGAAGAAGGATGGCATGACCAGAACCCGTCCCGTGTGACTTTTTTTGTCCTCCCGTACGCAAAATGTCTTAAGAGGAAAACATTTTGTGGATGTGGAAGGTCGTTCAAATCAGACATTTCAAAAAACAAGAAATGATTTTAAAGCGCCTGAAAAAAAAACAAAAAACCTTCCAACGTGCCTTTACAAAGAACAAAGAGCGTGTTGGTGAAAATACAAGAGTCAAAGAAAGAATAAAAACACTTAGGGACAAGGACAGACAGCACAGTTCTTTCAACTAGCAACACACATATACTGATGTCTCCTTCAATATGTACTACCTCCATCCTAACGTTTGAGTCTAAAGAGGAAGATACGGAAAATAATATATTTATATACGCCCGGAAAAAAACAAAACCAAAAACACAGTTCACCCCAATACACTAGAAGATAAAGAAATTCAGAAAAAAGAGGGGAATAAAACACTACTGACAAATTCAGATAGAGGGCCCTTTGACTAATCCAGCTCTGGCTTCAGGTAGTTCATCTCAACTCTGGACAACGCGAGAGAAGGAGCAGCGGTGTTATGATCGTCACCGGCTATCTTGTATGCTTCGATGATCTCTCGGCCGAGCTTGTTCTCCATCCCTTTCTCATGTAGTGACCGATACATTGGTCAGACAGGGCGTTGCCTGAACACCCGCCTACGAGAGCACGTCCTCGAGCTCTCCCGTGCTCCGAGCGGCTCTTTTCATCCTATAGTTGCGCATCAACGCCTCTGCACGAACTGTGAAGCCCGGTTCCAGGACACCAGCACGATTGGCGGACACAAGAACTAGCTCGGCCGAGAGATCATCGAAGCATGCAAGATAGCCGGTGACGATCATAACACCGCTGCTCCTTCTCTCGCGTTGTCCAGAGTTGAGATGAACTACCTGAAGCCAGAGCTGGATTAGTCAAAGGGCCCTCTATCTGAATTTGTCAGTAGTGTTTTATTCCCCCTCTTTTTCTGAATTTCTTTATCTTCTAGTGTATTGGGGTGAACTGTGTTTTTGGTTTTGTTTTTTTCCGGGCGTATATAAATATATTATTTTCCGTATCTTCCTCTTTAGACTCAAACGTTAGGAAGGAGGTGGTACATATTGAAGGAGACATCAGTAAATGTGTGTTGCTAGTTGAAAGAACTGTGCTATCTGTCCTTGTCCCTAAGTGCTTTTATTATTTCTTTGACTCTTGTACCTTTACAACTTTAGCAGACGACGCCGGTCGGCAAATTAGCTCGGAAGCCACTATGTCGACCAATGTTGCTGCCGTCGCCGCCAGCGTTGCTGGCCAGCAAGAGCTGCCACTTTAAAACTTCACTTGAGCGAGCTTCAAGGGACAGGAGGAAATAGTTCACTTAACTGAAAGTTTTCTAAACTGAATATATTCAGTACAATATTGAACAGCATAGAGCACAGCATTAATCGAAATAAAAGTGTGGAATGCAATTTATTGAGTCATGTACATCGATATATTCAAAGTTCATAACGGTTACGTTGCTGCCTTCCTCAATTGTAGAAAAAGACAAAAAACGGTAATGTTCATTTGCACCGGCGCTCTTAAAACGCATTAAGTAACAAAGCTGTCTAGAAAGTGAATGTCTTTTGTATATTTGTTTTCACTTTCCCTGGCACAGCTTGTTGCTGTGACGAAGCCAAACTGCAATGGCATCGTCCACTGGCTCGAAATATCCCGTGCAGAGTCGTTTCCTGTTGAGATTGAACGAAGTTCCTCCTTCAAGCTTCTACATGTCGACGGTGGAATCCCATAGTCTTTCGCAACGTCCACTTGTCTTTGACTGTTTTCCAGACGCTGAAGGATTTTGAGCTTGTCTGATAGAGACAACCACTTCCGTTTCGTCGTACTCATTACGAAAGTGGGCGCACAAACTGCCGTCCTGCCGTTGTCACCTAAATCTAAGATGACCGAACGGAAATGATGACAAAGAAAAAAACACTGATCTCAATGACAATTGCTAGATCGCGCATCCCCGCTCAGCGAATGCGGTCACCGGACGGCCATCTTGCATGGTAATGTTTTATGTTTTGCTAGCGTTTTGCTGCGGTTTTCTAGCGTGCTATAGACACGTTTTCTACTCGCTCGTCGTCACTCGCCGAAGGCGTTCTTTAAGATCCTGTGTGAGGCGCGATACTTGCCGTTGAGAACACGTGGAAACTTTTACGAAAGCGCAGTGCCGCAGGAAAAAGGCACAACTCGTCGAAAGCAAGTTTCGCCGGTCTCAAGGTGTGTTAAAAGCTTCCTTGGCACGCCGAAGTGCCGTGTATCTGTGCTTTTGCACGCTTGGACCCCGATCAAGAATCGAGGCTGTGTGGATGTGTTTTGCGAGCGCAATGTGCGTGAAGCCGTATCTAAAGGTACAACTCGTCGAAAGCAAGTGTCTCCGGTCTCGCGGCGTGAGCAAAGCTTCTTTCGCACGCCGTCTGCAGCATCCTTGTGCCTTCGCACGCTCGGACCCCGATCAAGAATCGACGCCGCACCAAAGTTTAGAACGTGTGTCGCGCGTAGATGCCTTTAGATCCTATATATATATATATATATATATATATATATATATATATATATATATATATATATATATATATATATATATATATATATATAT
Organism: Ixodes ricinus; assembly: GCA_037355805.1. NCBI lineage: Eukaryota > Metazoa > Arthropoda > Arachnida > Ixodida > Ixodidae > Ixodes > Ixodes ricinus. Next base: position 57,810 of record JAZHYW010012050.1, read on the forward strand.
CGGCCACAAAGTTCTGGATCGTCCAGCTGTTTTGGTGAGTTGCTATCAATAAAGGGGAGGGGGATCTATACGTTTTCTTATGCACTATTAACCATTAATGCTATGTTCCAAATAATGAATCACATGAGAGCACGAATAGAGCAAAGCTGTGGAGCAAGGAGGGTTTTCGAAAGTACAAGACGGCGAGAATGAAAATTTTTGAAGCGTGGCCCATATGGTCGTGTGCAATCTGTTGACCAATCACATTTACGCGGGCCGCGCTCCAACGTCAAGTGCAATTAAGTAGGTTGATAACGAGCCAGCACTGATCAATGATGAGGAGCTGTTTTGCGGAGTATTCTGTAAATCGTCTAAAGACGAAAAAATATGTACCTTCCCCCACCCCCTCTTCCGTCGCTACTGAACGCTGGATTAAACTCGTTTCTGGGTCGCGCGTGCCGCAAGTATACAGCCGTCAGAGTAAAGTAAGGCGCTGATCCAGAGGCACATATGGCTTCACGCACATTGCACTCGCAAAACACATTCACACGGCGTCGATTCTTGAATGGTATCCAAGCGTGCAAAGGCAAAAAGACGCAGCACTTCGACGGGCAGAGAAATCTTTAAACACGCCGCCAGACCGGCGAAACTTGATTTCGACGAGTTGTGCCTTTTTCTTGCGGCACTGCGCTTTCGTAAAAATGTCCACATGTTCTCAACGGCAAGTATCACGCCTCACACAGGATCTTAAAGAACGTCTTCGGCGAATTACGACGAACGAGTAGAAAACTTGTCTAGAAAACGTATCTGGAAAACCACAGCGAAAGGCTAGCAAAACGAAAAACAAGTACCATGCAAGATGGCCGTCCGGTGGCCGCACTCGCGCTTCAGCGAACGAGCGGGGATGCGCGATCTAGCAATTGTCATTCAGATCAGTGGAAAAAACAGACACACCACATGGTTCTTGTTCGTCAACCGCACCGCCGCTTTGCCTCAGCGGCGCTGTAAACGGGAGCGATGATACGCCGCCGCTGCAGAGGCGGCGGGCATCGGCTAATCCAGCACTGCAAAGCCCAAAACTTCGTTGAACTGATTGCAAAAAATAATCCTGGGTCCACCGATCAAGTTTGTTTAACTGAAATATTCGCTAGTCGAAATTCGTTTTTCATTTAACTAAACATTTTTGCATAGAATGCATAGGAAAACCGCCGGGGATTTTTTGAAAGTTCGCTATTCTGAAATATTAGTTTAACCGACGTTCGCTCAAGTGGGAGTTTACTGTACGAACGACGCTCCCGCCGGAAATCCATTTCGGTTGCAAGAGACAAAATGAGGAGTTTAAGTGTACAGTAAACTTAACAAATGAAATACGTTTCTTGTTACCTTGACGGTACAGTTATTCTGAATTAGTTTTTGTTTAGTTTAGTCTTCTATTTAATCGAGCTATTGAGGAATAGAAAAGCTGCCTAAGGATGCATTCTTGACAAATATTCAAGTAGTGTTTTAAATCTTTTAGATAAAACCCCGAGACAGGGGGAGGGAAGGAAGAGAAATATTTCGTGCTTGTCTCGTCCCTCCTTCTCCTTTTTTGGGGTTTTCTTCAAAATGTCAAACCTCCACCAGCTTGTTTACGGCCTAACTTTTTGTTTTAAATACTTTTTCAGCTTCCGTTTGACGAATTATAAATTCCAGATTATTATAATGCCTTTTATATTATAGTTGCTTTGTACACAATGGCCTTTCTTATGATAATTGTGTTAGTCGATGCTATATTTTATACCATAAAAGGTTCATTTTTTCATAATTTGTATAATAGTTTTAGTACTAGTTGTTTTTGCCCGCGTCCCCAGGGCGACACGATTTTTTTTTTATAAATAAATCTGAAAAAAATATATATAAGCTTTTATTATAGTTCTTCTGTGTTACCTAAAGTATGACGTTACCAGTCACGTGACATCTGCGAAGCTACGTCTATTCGCTTACGGCCTCCCAAAAATCGGGAGTTTTCGTAGACCGTGTTTCCTTCTCCGCTAAGCCCTCCGCAACGAAGAAGCCGCTACTGCGCCTGCACGCGGAAGACCTTGACAGTAGATTTCTGAGTGTCGTAGCCGGTTGCGGAGAGTGTTGCGTGACGAGCATCCGACCGCGGCGAGATGTTCTTAAGCTTCCAGGCGTATTTCTCTTGAACAGCTTGGGAAGAAACAGCGGCAAAGAAACTTCGACAAGAGTAAAGGAACATGCACGACAGGAAGGCACTGTACTAACAACTGTTGTTTATAACGCAAAAGGGGAAGGAAAAACACAACAAACATCTTAATCAGAAAATATAGACGCACACACACGCGCCAACCACGCAGCCTCTTAATTCGAGATAGGCCACCTTTGATTAAGATGCTTCTTGTGTTTTTCTGTCCCCCTTTTGCGTAATAAACAACAGTTCAGCGCCGTCCTATCGTGCATGTTCCCTTAGTTCCCTTACTCTTGTCCTAGTTTCTTCGCAGCTGTTTCTTCCCAAGATGTTCACCTCAAGCCAACTAGCCGAACACGTCACATTGTTGTTGTATTTCTTTAACTTTTATCGAATCTAGTAGTTGGACCCTCAGATGCATATTCGGAGAAACTTGTGAAGCAGGTCAACGGCCCAATATATGCACTTTGATTTGAAGAAGAGAGGCCAGAATGGGAAATACAGAGAGGGTAACCTAGGCTAATTGCCCTAATTGGCTACTCTGTATAGGTGAGGGGGTATATAGAATTAATAAAGTAGAACATACAAGAGGAGAAGAGGAAACAGCACCTAACATGTAAAAAAATACACACATATAAACCCGTGCACTGAAATCACTTTCATCTTCTAAAGGAAGATGTTTAGACGCGTGTCTTTCAGGAAACACAGTTGAGCGTTTGACGCCGTGGTTTCTTTAGGATCTCTGTCCCAAGCGCCAAGCGCTTCTTTAACAGAAAATGGTAGGTTCTCGAGTTGAGCAAGGGCGTTGTCGAGGGATCTTATTTCGAGTTCATATATCGTGCAACCACATAACACGTGAGTGATTGTTTCGTCTTATACGCAACCTGGACAACTTGATGTTCTTGCTTTTCTGATTTTGTTTAAGAAAGACTTTGTATAGGCGACACCCAGTCGCAGTCGGTGTATGATCGGCTCGGTCCGCCGAGGAAGGTCTTGTGGAAGCTGTAATGAGAGGTTAGGGTCCAGTGCATAGATAGGAGCATTATGATGGGATTTGTCATGCCACTGCTTCTTCGTTGATTTAATTTCGTGATGATTTAATAAGGATCTTATACCATTCCAACAATAGGGTATTGTTAGAGTTGCCTGTAAGGTATGGGCTGACTTCGCTTCCACACCTGCCGCCTCTTTGCCAGGGAGCCCTCAGTGAAGATCGTTCGAACGCATTATATGAGGGGGGGAGCACTGAATACCTTGGTAAAAAATAAAAAGATCATACAACAAACTTAAACGAACTATTTATTTATTTATTTATTTATTTATTTATTTATTCATTTTACCCTCAGGGCGTGAGCATTACAGAGGGAAAAATGGTTGCATGAGATGTTAAAAAAAAAAAAAAACACAGACACAGATACACAGGAAATACAATCAATGTAGATTAGAAAAAAATACATTCCAAGGCTTTTTTAAAACGGTCGTGATCTGTGATCGAGACTACGGGTGCAGCCAGATGGTTCCAGTCAAAGGATGTAGACGGCATGAAGGAATGGTGAAAGACGTTGGTGCGAGCATATGGGATGCCAACTTTGTGTTGATGGTCAAGTCTAGGTAAAACGTAAAGAGGACGTATACTTAGATTATTACGCAGCGTCTCATTAGTGAAATAAATTTTATGAAACAAACTTAGACGGGCTACTTTTCTACGAGTTGATAATTCAAGGAAGAGAAAGATTAGACTTCATAGTAATTCGAAAATATAAATCTAACAGAACCATTTTGGACGGCTTCAATCAAATCAATTAGTACAGACTGACCAGGGTCCCAAACAGAAGATGCATATTCAAGCTTTGATCGTACAAGGGTTTTATACAGAATTAGCTTCAAAGACTGGGGTGCTAAAAAATTCCTTTTAAGAAAACCTAGCATGCGATTAGCGTTGTTAATGATGTAGTTAATGTGAATCCTCCATGATACATCAGATGTAATATGAACTCCTAAATACCTATAGGCCGTAACTAATTCAAGGAGATGGTTATTTAGCGTATAATGGGGCTGAGATGAAGTACAACGGGACACTCTCATAAGCTTACATTTGCTAGAATTTAGTACCATGGACCACGAGTCGCACCAGTTGGAAACAGAGTTAATATCGTTTTGTAGTAGGTTAGAATCAGATTCATGGGTAATTTCTCGATAAATAACGCAGTCATCAGCAAATAAAGACATTTTTGAGGATACATGAGAGGGTAGATCGTTAATGTATATAAGGAATAATAACGGACCGAGCACAGAACCTTGAGGAACGCCTGATGTTACTGATACCATAGCAGAGCTTGTGTCATTCACGTTCACAAATTGTTTACGGTTCGTTAGCAAATGAATGTATCTACGTGAGTCTTGCCGGAACAATATTTAGTTTACTAAGCTTAGACAAGAGTAAGGTACGGGGCACTTTATCAAAGTTTGAGCGCTTAATATTTGAACAAAATTGCAGTAATATACCCAATTAAAAAAAGCATTAACGCACATAGGATTTAACAATATACACCACAACATCGATTCCAAGCATGTTTTTGCAAAAATGTTTTTTTTTAGTTTCAGTAGCTAGATGGTTCAGGAGGCATTTACGATTTTCAATAGACGACAAAATGGGAGTGTTGGAACCTATCAGTACGGCCGAATAGAGGTGCGAGTTTTAAGGAGCATTCGTGATGAAAAGAAATGTAGAAGACAGGCTTACAGAAGGCGAGCATGAACGATGACATGTTAAAATAAAACTGGGGAAAATTCTAAGTCGAGGGAAATTGCGGGGACAATCAAGATAAGAAATCGCCTTGAGTTTCGATTTGCATGTTTTTTGTGGAAGGGTTTCAATGAATGAAGGAGATGACTTTGTTTTGTTTGGACTGTACTTACGAGGTATTGCTGATGAAGGGGACATATTGTGCTGACATATACTAGTTGAGATTGGACGAGCGGTGTATATACAGTACGTTGTACGTTCTGTTGTGATAAGTACGAATGCCTCCTGAGAAATCAGTGTGTTCTTGGTGCTGTTATAACTATGTTATTGAAGTGAGCGTTCTGAGTAAGATCTTGATGAAAGCGATACCTAGGTACTTGTATGAGGGAACATATTAAATAGAAGCAGTGAACACAGAGTAGAGAGAAACGTAATCCTAAGAACAATTAAAATTAATTAGATTGTTTTAAACAACATTATTCGTTTTTGCCATGTTAAGCATTCCCTTAAGATCTCAATGCCACGTTGAAGAATCTCTAAGTTGCTAATATAGGAAATTTTGTGGTACAGAACACAATCGTTTGCAAAAAACCTCAGGGGTGACGAGATTAGTGAAGGTAGGTCATTTATGTAGACGAGAAACAGAAGTTGTCCCAAGACGCTGCCCTGGGGAACTTCCAATTTCACCGTGTTGGCGGGGATGAAGTGCCATCTATAAAAACAAACTGCGCTTACCATTCGTAAAAAACGATGAAATGCCACTGATAACATGATCAGTAATGTTTAGTTGCGAAATTTTTAGAAGTAAATGTTGATGAGGAACACAGTATCAAATGCGTTAGCTAAATCAATAAAAATGGAATGCAGGGTACAATATTCATTGGAGGTATTTTGAGCGCCTGTTACAAGTTAAAACAGCCGAGTTTCACAAGAAAGATGTTTTCTAAAGCCAGGTTCGTGAGAAAAAAATAGGTGAAGTTATTAAGGTAGTAGATGGCGTGCTCTAATGTTTTTGATAGGATGCTTATAAGAGAGCTGTAAATAGATGAATTATTGCGGTCTCTAGATTTATACATGGGGAGGACTGCTAAAAATGTCCAAACCTGATGTAATTTAAATGAATCAAGTGATGACTGAAAAAGGTGGCACATGGGAATTGATATTTTACCTTGTGTGAGTTCAAGAAAAGTTGTTGAGTTGTTATCGTCGCCGCAAGCCGAGTTAGCACGCAAGCTTTCGATGCCGTTTGCAATTTCGTATGATGTGAATGCCACGTTACCCATATTAGCCTCAGCATGACACAACGTCCATTGTAGTTAAAATTACTCATTTGTAAACACTGAAAAAAAGAAGAAAGTATGGTTGATATCACAGATAGTAGGTGAGGGGTTTTGATTTATAGGCCGTAGCGTCAGCCATAACTTCCAAACGATATTTAATAACATATTAGCCAGGTTAAGGAGCTTAAATTAACATTTTCAAACATTTTCTTTCTGTTCGGCAGGTGTTTTTTAGGATACTCAATAAACAAAAGAACGTTACGTTTTTGTTATCAAAAACTAGCGAAATCGACTCTTTAAAAAGTCTGATTTTAACCTTCACAGCTCAGTTCTCAGCTATAGATAATGTAAATTAAAAACTCACGAATTCGTTGCGGAAAGAGGCAAACGAGCGCTGCAGTTTGTCCGCGTTGATCTTGGAATATTTTATTTAAAAAAAGTGTTTATTGACATTTCGTTGAGCCGAAGAAAATGTCGAGTCGGCAAGAACAGCCCGGTGGTTGCTGATATAGATGCATAGTAGAATATAATAAACGGAAATACAGTCGGAGTGAGAAGATAAGAATATCCTCGCGTAAAATTTAAAACAATTTGGGTAAGTTTGCAAGACTGAGTTAGTGACACAAACTCTCCGCACTCCAACGAATCACGACAGCCTGGTCAAAGTGAACAGTCGCTCCAGTTGATATCTGGACAGTCAAATCTTCCGGGCAAAGCTACGGGGCACTTAGCGTAGCTGCTGACATCACAACTAATACATTCTTCTAGACGTATGCAGAAGTGCCCAGGGAATTATGGTGGTCGACAAAACACGCCGATCTTAAGGTAGTATGATGATAGTTTCGCATGAGCTCATAGTATCATTAGATCAGAATTGATTGTAAGTCATATGAAAGCACGTTTTCCACTGCAGTAATGACCCACACCCCTCAACCGAATTTTCGTTTTTACAAAAAATATTTTAGTCGCACGAAAATGTAGGTTCACTGTTATCTACACCTTGAGATAACAGATTAGATTCTTCGGATTTAATGAGGCTTACACGTGTAAATGAGAAAGAAATATCATCCGGTTCAGATAAGATGCTACGGAAATTGCACAAGAAAAATGTTTGACATATCGCTAAGTTATGCAGTCTTACTGACTGCCAGTTTAAAGGCAGTGATGGGTGAGGAGGAGGGTTTTTTGTGTCATCGCGTGCACTTTTTCACAATGTAGTTGACATCATTGAAAAGTTCTGCGCAGGCTTCCTACAAATAGCTCACCCAAGTGAAGCCTGAATGTGACATTTATGTTTTTTCACACAATCGATCAAGTGCTTCCGGGCATAAACTGCCTTTTGCGTACTCGTAACTTTGAGCAACGGTGGTACCGCGATGTGAGAATAGCGCTTCTTAGCTCCTGGATGGTCACTTCAGCATGATAGTGCTCCTTACACATACCTGATGAGGACGTATAAGGCAAGGCTTTTCTATCTCTCGTATTTCACAGAATTAGAGTTACTTATGCGTCGCAGACCCAACCTCGTACTACTGTTCTGCGACGATCATACAAATGACCGCTATTTTGATAGGGACTAGTGCCCCTGCTATAAGCCGTGAAAGTTGCGAATAATCTTCCATCCTTGGAACTTTCTCTCCTCTTAGCTTAGGAGCGATGAAAAAAAATCGCTTCCTTGATTTTGAATTAATTGAGACGTACAACAATGGGTGTTTATTTGCCATATTAAAATTCACCCATCCCATGCGCCCTTTCGATACTGGTCATTGAATGTTCCCAGAGTACCGAATTTCATTCTGTCTATTTGCGGGAAGTCGATCCCGCGGAATCTAGTTCTGACTGGCGGGTTTAACCCGAGGCGCAAGTTATCAGTGGGCCATTTTGGAGATGGCGCCAAAACAACAAATAAACGCATATAAAACGTTTCCTCTGGGCACCGATAGGTTAGGTCCGAACGGAAGGTGCGTTGATGTTCTCTAGTCTTTTGTTTATTTCATGTAGCCGATAATCTGTTTCACCAAAGAAGATTGCCGGCTCGTTTTCTCGCTCCGGTTGCGCTGGTGCTGTGCTTAAAACTCTACGCCTCATATGTTCGGACTAACACTCGACTTCGATGTGTTCCGATGCAAGAGAAAGAGAGAGAGAGACGACACAGCAAGGAGCCAGCCACGCACCGCTCGGAATGGAGGGGAAAACTTTATTATAAACAAAATAGCGTCGCTACAGACCAGGAAAGTGGATTGAAAGGTTCGCACGAAAACGAACGCTACACCGTACGTGCTTCGCTTCGACCGCACAGGGCAGCGCCATGTTGGGGATGGGCTGGAGGGTGACTGCTGCGTTGCGGTTCGGGTCTCAAACGAAGCTTGGGAGTTTCGGTACTTCGAGAACATTCAGAGACTCTAGATCAAACTAGATTCCAGTGGTATTTCCAATGGCTCGCAAACAAGATTGAGAGCACGAAGTTCTGACTCATGCCATGTTTCAGTTGCGCTGTAGGGTAAGCCAAAAAGAGCAGAATATGTGTTCTCCAACTCTTCATAGAGTAATCGTGACCTCTGAAAATTATGTCGGTACATTTAGAATTTCCACTAGCTGCGATATTAAGTTGGTTCGCTTCATCTTTAGCTCATTGTCGGTCTAAGCTCTTGATCTATTTTAGAAGCTTGGGAGTTCCGGTACTTTGAGAACATTCAAAGACTCTAGATCAAACTAGATTCCAGTAGTATTTCCAATGGCTCGCAAACAAGATTGAGAGCAGGAAGTTCTGACTCATGCCATGTTTCAGTTGCGCTGTAGGGTAAGCCAAAAAGAGCAGAATATGTGTTCTCCAACACTTCTTAGAGTAATCGTGACCTCTGAAAATTATGTCGGTATATTTAGAATTTCCACTAGCTGCGATATTAAGTTGGTTCGCTTCATTTTTAGCTCATTGTCGGTCTAAGCTCTTGACCTATTTTAGCTATCATTGTGTTAATCACGGCGAGCACGTCATAAGCTTTTTGTTTTAGTTTAATGTCCCGAGTGACCTACAGAAGCTTGTTTTAATCGGCTTCTAATCTAGTTATAAAGGCAATGATTTTATTGTCGGTTTCAGATCAACTGCTCGAAATAGCTATTGCCGAATCTTCGGGGCCAACATTCATTCGAATATCATCCGCGGACTAGAAAAGTAACTGAATGACAGCAAGAACACTACATAAACACAAATTTAACAAAGATTAGTTTCGAGGATTAGCGGGCAGGGCATCTCAAACAGTGGAATCTTCTGGTATTCGAATTTAGAGTGCGGAAGGCAACTGACCTCTATCAAGTACAAGGGTAAGTGCACGTCCTTGTGGTGCCAACCCGGAGTGGTGTGAAGGTGGTTCAAAGGACATCTTTCCCATGAAGGCGAACTTCTCGGGTCGACAGGTAGCGTTTGCATGCATGTCACATCGCTTGGTTTACGGCTAGAGAGAGAGTGGGGTCCAAGGCTTAGGTAAGCACCCCTCAGTGATGCATGCGTTAGCCTTTAGAGGACTCTCAGATTTGCTCATTTGATATGCATAAGCAATCTGGCAGCCGGCTCATGGTTAACACGTGAATTACTGAAGCTTGTTTATCTAAACATTGAACCCCACTCCTTTTTCTCTCCCCGTAAACCAGACGACTAGGCATCTATGGAAACGCGCGAATCGGATTGACTAAATTGTCCCGTTCACTTACTTCACAAGCTTTTCCGAATACGTTACCCGCTGCAAGGAAGCAAGAGGTTGCGACCTCTCTCCTTCTCCCTCTTTAATTTCCTCTCTTTCCTTTTTTTTTGCGGTTGGCGCGTTGTTTAGGCTGGTCCAGGGAAAACTATGTAACGAAGGCCGGATCATCTCCATCCATTCTGAAAGCAGAATTGTTCGCTTTGCGTAGCTGCAAGTTCAGGTTGCTCATACATACTCATAGTGCGTAGTGCCAAGCAAGAGTTTAACACCAAGATAACATGAATTAAACGTGCCGGCAGCGCTTACAACCTTCGAATAGAGCTTACAAAACTAAGGAGTACCATGAGATACTCACGAGCGCCCTAAGCTGCCGTCTTCGTAAGTCAGTAAAAAAGTATGTTTTTTATGTTTGATTTGCACAACTCTGAGGGACTAGTAGGTTGTCAATACTTCAAAAAGGTTTCGTGATATCCACGCCACTTCATCCGCACAGCGAGAAATTCACGATCCTGCGATCTTCCAGGAGCGAAACGACTACAAGCGCGAATCGGGTCGGTGCTGTCTCCGCGCTAAAAAGAGCTTGAATGTTATAGCGGTCATGCCATAGATAAATATGCATGACCTATCGGTAGTCAGTACGCCGTACAAATAGCCGTTTGCAACCAAGAAAGGTATCCTGCACGCACGAATTTATGTAAAATATAGTGCAAATCATGACACATTTTTATGTGATGAACTACATAGATCTGTGATAAATGTGTTGGCATGAACATTTGGAAGTTTCGCCTACTTTATATTTGCTAAGTACGAATTAAGATATACAACTCAAGCTTCGTTAATTACCAGAATAGCAAAAACAATACTTTCGCAGAGAAAAGAAGTAGCCAAACCATAAAACTAAAATATGTGGCAAGTGTTTATTTTCAAAGTGACACGAACTATCGTAGCCGAGACAGCAGTTAATGTAAGCACTTTTACGTATGCTGAGATAAAATGCTTATTATAACTGAGACAATAGAAGAAATAATATTGAAAGGCATCACGCTACACAATTTTAACTGGCAAAACATAAAAATCAATTACAAAAGGGCTCGCACTAGCCAGTTTTAACAACATATGAAGTATTCGAAATAAATTATTGAAAGGCCTCATGCTAGACGCAATATATGTATGCAACAATAATATATATATATATATATACATATGCAACACTGAAAATATACAAGTGGTTCAAACAATAATGTAGCAAGAAACAAACTAGAAATGTTATATGAAAGTTAATTCTCTAGTAAAGATAGAGTAAAATAAACGAAACACAAAAGTCATAAAAATGTCCGGGTCTGACCGATGTCAAGGGAACCCCGCGTAGCTGACGCAGCCAACGAGGAGACACGGCAAAACCTCCTGGATTTTTAATGGCGGCCAAAGGGGTGGAGCGCTAAAGCTGGACACGTGTCATACATCGGCCTACCGCCGAGCTCGGCGGCATGATCGAAGCTGGTCGCTACTTTTCCAGTTTAGAGGGACTCTACTCAGACGTGACCAATCATAGGGTCACCTCCCCGATCTATGAATGCATTGGTTGCTGCATCATTGTCCAGGGACACCTTGCAAAAACATCGGCGATTGCTACTTCAACATGGTTTGTCAAAATGGATCTTGCCAGAGTAAGTATAACGAAGGTCGCACTTATCCTTTAAAAATTGCCATCGTGAAAACACTGACGGCCTTAAATTAGTCGGAGCAGCAGCTCCTCATTGACCGGCCACCTTGGTGGGATAATTTTGACATTAGTGTACCGGAGTAAATGTCTGTATTCTGTTGCGTAGACAGAACTATGGGCACCAAATGCCTAAAACCGGGGTCACACTGTTAATACATCATACAAAGGCAGTCTGCATACAGATTCGAAATTTAGTCACCACGAGATCCGTGGTTCGAATGACGCATGGCATTGAGCTCAAGGAGAAACTTGACAGGCGGCATTCGAACCAGAGATTTTGAGATGACTCGTGCTTGCAGATTGTATTTTGTATGATGTAGGACCAGTGTGACCCCGTCTTAAGAAACAACCGGAAAATACTAACTCCTCATTTCCCAATAATAATCTAAGCACACACACACACACACACACTTCTTTGTCCTGAGATATCTCCAAAGGGCATTCAGTATTTTAAATATTTAAATACTGAATCACCAAGATATATGCCATATATAAATCAAGCTGCTCGAACGACTGGAGCGAAGAAACGTATGGATGGATGGATGGATGGATGAATGGTATTGGCTATACCCTTTGTAACGGGCGGCAGTTTGAACCACCTAGCGTAACATTTTGTCATCCCCCCTATTTTAAAATTTGTATAGAATTTATTCCAACACAACCCTACCCCCCCTTCTAAAGCGTTTCCATTGCTTATTTTTATCTGTATTTTTACGCCTCTCTAGATCTTTTACATTATTCTTCCAATCTCCTCTTAGTTACTGCAACTCTTTCCCTATCCATTTGTCCATCCATGTCTGCAAATCCCCTAGTGTCCCCTCCAAATCCGAAGTCATCCCTCCCAAGAGGGTGGGACAAAGCCCTGTGCACCTGAAAACTACATGTTGTATAGTTTCCCTTTCGCGGCTACATATGTCGCATATAGTGTATATTTCTTGGTATTTAGCCCTATATGTTTTCGTTCTTAGCACCCCCGTTCTAGCTAAAACAGCACTGAGCTCCCCAATGAATTATCATACAACTGTTCCTTCTTTATTTCTTGTTTTTGTGCCCTCTATATTGTTAAAGCTGATTTCCCCTGCACTCTCTCTTCCCGCAATTTCCTCTCTGTTTTCTTTACTGATATGCTCTGACCGGTCCCATCTCATTAAGGGGGATCGGTGGCCGAGTGGTCTAGCGCACACCAGCTCGGAGCACGTGGAGCGAAAGCTCGCGCTGCAGAACACAGGATCCTGGGCCCAACCCCCGCCCCTGCCCGTTTGGATCTGGATGAGCATCGTACCTGCGTGCGGTCGTGTACCACTACTGCGTGGTGCACGTTAAAAACCACAGGCTAGCGGTTGTACTGCACTGCCTAAATTGCTCATCTACAGCTGAGACACCAGACGCCCACTAAGGCAGACTAACTTCCGGCTGTATAAACATACACCCAACAATTTGCTTGTGCCATCTCATTGAATGTATTTAGATCTCAACTTGCGGGTTCGGTTTGTCCACTTAGTCTTTAGACTTTTCATATATATATACTCGTACACTTTCGCTGCCCACCGTGTATCCACAATTTCAGCTGGTTTTTGTTCGAATTTTACTTTACTGATCGCTTCTCTACTCTCAAAAGATGCCCAACCCATATCCCCCAGTTCTCCCTCATTCGGTGTATTCCCATGTTCCCCCAATGCCAACCTACCCAGACTCCTTTGCTGTATCTCTAAACCTGCCTGAATTTCTGACCTCATACACAATATCGCACTCCCAAATGACAGTCCTGGCACGATGACTCTCTTCCATGCACCCCTAACGACTTCATATCTGTTATAGCCTCATAGTGCCCTATATTTCAAAATAGCTGAAACTCGTTTCCCCTTCTTTATTGCAATATCTTCATTATCGTTTAGATACTTTCTTCCCTCACTTAACCATACTCCCAGATATTTGCACTTTTCTACGTGTTCTATCATTGTGTCCTTTATCTCCAGGGGTACCTCCTTTTCGTCGTTGAAAACTATTATACCCGACTTGTCCCTACTGAATTTCAGGCCTAAACTGTCCCCTTCCCAGCTGCAAATCCTAATCAGTTCCTGTATTGTCTCACGAATTTCGGATACGAGTACAATCGTCTGCATACATCAACCCTGGCAAATATTGATGTACTTTAACCCCTTCCTCCATGTAAGCCAAGCCAAAACTTAGGTTGCACTGCTCTAGTATTTTTTCCAACTTACTGAGGTATATCAGAAAGAGCAGGGGAAATAGTCGGCAACCCTGTCTTATTCCTCTTTTTATTGCGTCTGGTCTTCAAGTTTCGGCTTCCCATGTTATAATCACCCTATTATCCGTATAAACCCGTTCCAGAAAATTAACCAGGGTTTTCCCTAGCCCATATCCCTTCAGTTGGTCCCAGAGTCTTTCCTGATTCACATAATTTTATTCACCTTTGATGTCCAAAAATGCTACCCATAATCAATCGCCTTTGGCTTGTCATTGCTATCTCTATGTACTGAGTGATTGTGAATAAGTTATCGTCTAGTCGTCTCTCCCTCCTGAAACCGTTTTGAAGCTCCCCAAGAATCTGCTTTCTCCCTGCCCATTCTTCTACTCTTCCTTTTACAATTTGCTTAGTTATTTTCTATATTACTGAAATTACTCTGATTGGTCGGTATGATTCGATAATGTCTTTGTCTCCCTTGCCCTTATATAATAACCTCAACCTGCTCAATTTCCAGTCACTGGGTACCTCCTCTCCCATAAGTATCTGGTCAATCACCTGCCTTAGTTTCACTTTGCTTGTTTTACCAAGAACGTTTATCAGTCTCATTTGTATGCCGTCTGGACCTGTCGCAGTTCCAGCCGGAACCTTTCCTCCTCTTGTGTTGTGTAGACGCTACACTTTCTTACGACCTGATCTGGTTCTAACTCCGAAAATGTTGCTTTGGTTGTATGTCTAATGTATTCTCTTGCCTCCTCCCCTCTAGCTTTATCCCTTCCTATTTTGTTAGTGTCTGCTGGTACCGCTCAGCCTTTTTCCCTGTGCCCTGATTAGTTCTCAGAACCTTTCTGCCGCATTCCTATCCTTCTGGTTTATCTTTATCATGCACTGGACTGCACTGGACCCCTGCCCTCCAAATTATGGCCTGTATTAAGGCTCATGCCTCCCTCTTTCTTTCTTTCTTTCCTGAAAGTCCTACAATTTTGATGCTACTTCAGCTGGTGTGGCCTCCTTTTTCTTTGCCCCTCTGTGTTCTCTAGATGCCGCTTGGCGTTTCGATATTGCTGTCTTAATCTCCTTATCCCACCAGCTTTTGAGCTTGCGTTTTAGTTTTCTCCTTCTTGTTTGATTTGATATTTCTCTTGCTCTTTTTTGAAAACACTAAGTCTTCATATGTCCATTCTCTTTCTGGTTGCTTGGATACTATGTTCTCGATTCGCTTAGATACCCCCGTAATATTTTTTTTCATTTAAGTTATTTCTACTTTCTTGTTTTTGATTTCGCTTTTCTGGTTGTACTGTGTCAAATCTGATGTTGATTTTCTTTTGGTCACTCCCCAGACTTTTTGTGCCTTCCTCATCTATTTGCATACCTCATAATATGTTGTATAGATTCCGCGACATCAAACATTAGTCAATTGTCGAGTGCGAGTTCTATCTTTCCCACGTTATTTTTCCATCACATTTTACCTGAGCGTTAACCAATGCCAGATCAAGAACTTCGCAGAACTCCTCTAACATCCTCTTTGTCGCATCCGTATGTCAATCAAAGTCTTTTAAGTGTGCACTCATGTCCCCTAAGATAATTATTTTCCTGTCAGTGAAGATTTTCCTAACGTCTCCAGACATACATGTTAAGTGTTCTGCATTTTCCTCCTCTGCAACACTCCCTGTTTTAGGCACACAAAACCCAGGATATGTCCAAACCCCCATGTTGCTTTTGATCCACATGTCTTCCCTGCAGCCCTCTCGCTTTCTATCCCATTCCTGACCCTTAACTAACACCCCTAATTCCCGTTCCTCGCGTCTTCCATCGGCCCGGTTGCATCTCATCCAGTGATATCCCTGTATGTATGGTGGTTCTTCCATATCCCTCAGATATGTTTCTGCTAATCCATACACTGCGAAGTCTTCGCTTTCTAATTGCTCCTCGATCTCCTCCCACTTTCTTCTGTTTCAGCCCCCTGCATGTTTACGAACCCTATGTTATGTTGTTTCTTTTTTTTTCAATTCCTAAGAGGCTTCCTCCCAACCTCCCAAACCTTCTCCCTTGGGTCTGTATTTCGGCCTTCAATTATACCGGCGCCCTCATGGCTCCGCCCCCCCCCCCCCCCCCAAAAAAAAAAAAAAGTACGATGTGACGTTTAATTCCATCGCCTACCGTGCTACCAGTGGTTCCACTGTAGTGGATGCCGCACGTGAAAGGGTCGGAGCGCGCCTCGTACACCACCCTATTAACTTCCTTTACTCCGTACTGAAATCGTCGGCTCAACCCCCTGATCACCCGGTTAGCTTCCACCACCCGCTTCTATATCTCCAAATACTGTCCCCGGACCTCTAGGATGGTGGAAATTTGCACAGGCACCATCTCAGAGACCTACCTCAGTGTACGTAACCTCAACTCTATCTGTCTGCCGAAGTTCTGGCTTCGTCCCTTTAACAGATCATTTAGTCCTGCGTGTACTACCGCTAGGTTCTCTTCCTCCTGTTTTCTCACACCTCCTCCTTCGCTTTGGCCATAGCGTCTACCATGAACTTTCCCGACTGGGCCACTACGTTAACCCTTCCATCCCCTTTCACCCTGCCCAGCAGCCTCTCCTTAACCCTTGTTATGTTTGAGTCCCCTACCACCAACACCCTCTTGACCCCGACTGCCTGTTTTTACTCCGTCCAGCTATCTGTGCTTTCTCTGCCTCAGTTTTTGACGCCTTCCTTGAACCTTGCTGTACTGCCTCACTATACAACTGTGCAGGCTCCTTTCCCACACTGTCAACCACCTCGTCACTATTCAACTGGCCCCCTGGGACTGCCCCCCCCCCGCCGTCTTCTCTGCCACCTCCCCTTATCCTTAGTAACTAGTGCTGTCAGTTGCTGCACCATATCCTCCCACTCCTTCTTACGCTCCTCCAACTCCGCCTTCCACTCTTCCCTCTGTCTAAGCTCCTCCACCTGTCTCTCAAGCTCGGCTCGCTGTTCCCGTTCTCGCCTCAGCTCTCCCGCCACGCTTTCCACCTTGCTTGCCCATTACCTGGTCATATCCTGCACATCCGCTTCGGCCCTCTTAATCTAATCTTCGAACTGCGCCTCGAACTGAACCCACTTCTTCCGCTCTACCCGTATCTGCCGCTTCAAATCCTGAACCGTATCCGCCCATTCCCTTCCTACTCACCTAAAACCATCTTGTACCTTCTCGCAGCTCCGGCATGTAAAGCTGCTTCCTCTGCTTCTGCCACCGTTTTGAACTCCGTCTCCATCATGCAGCACCAACGGCCACACTCCCCACATTCTACATCGGGTCTTTCTTTTACTTTAGGCTGCGTATCCTTCTTCCGTCGCGTATTCACCATTGCCTACCGACGCGACCCCACGACAAATATCCCACCAAAACTCAAACCAAGAAAGCCTGGGCATGCCTCTGCCCTCACAACCAATAAGCCCGCCAAAAGGTTCAAACGTTCACGTGGTTCGGTCTCGTGATCCTACCTAAAAAGCCTACTTTAACCCACTTATCCTACTGCTACTTTAACAACTGCTTTCTACTACCCAACAAACCCACCAGTGTAAGAGCAGAAGTGCTTTACAGCAAGGCGCTGAACCTGGAGGATCAACCCCAATGGAATGTGTCTCTTGCCTTTCGTGCGCAACACCAGCAATGAAGACGAACCAACAAGCAAGCCGATCCTATCGCTACTTTAAAAATTACTTTCTACTACCCCATAAACGCACACGCCACAAAACTAAATACACCGAAAAATCGCTTAGCTAAAATGTCACTAGGAGTCGATAGTTACCATGTTGCCATTGTGATTATCAACACGACAATAGAAATTACTATTACTGATTTTAGTAGTTTGTCTTTGAAGCTTCGCTGAATGTTGCCGCTTTTAATGCTAACGTTCCTAAGCACAATACTCCAGAGAAAGATTTTCTATACACAGTTACTATTTCAAAGTCCACAGTCAAAATATTTCTAAAATTATTTCGACGTCTGTGACGTCACTTTCGTAAAATTTCAAAATAGTGGCTTTATTATTTCGACGTCCCTCGTCAATTCAGCCGTCGCAGTAATAGCCGCTTCGTGGTTTCACTCTGCTTAGTTTTTGATGGTGTCGTCGCTGTTGTGTTGACATGTTGACGAACCCTTGTGTTGCGTGCCTAAGAGGTTTCGGTCTTAGTTCGCAGTGAAAAATCTCTTATTCAGCGTGTGCGTGGGACTGGCTCGATAGTTGACCCTTTCGGACGTGCCACGCCCGGTGGCGTTGTTCTGAGCTCTTTCATGTCATATCTTCACGGGTCCCACTTACAAATTTGAATTTACGACAGAGGCGAGCTGGATATCCCTCTGTCTTCCTTGCACGTAACAAATGTAAGCGCGCACACAACGTAACTCTGAGAAATTTGGTACGCTTTTTGTGCCTTTATATCGTGCGGGCTCGCCTTCGTATGGTTGCAGTCTCGCTTTGCATCTGGCTCCCGCCCTTTATAACTAACCGGGTTTCGTGAGTTCGTTTTTTAGTTTATATTTTCTGTTTGGTTCTTGTATAATGAGCGGGTTAACTACGAAACGATCGGAATGTTAAATAAAACGATTGCAAATGCAAACGTTGCCACCTTGAGATGTTTCTTGACCTGTGCGAATGAGAAAAATGTCCTGGCTCGGTTGTACGAGATATATGGATTTTCCTATCAACTGCAACTTTTATGGCACGTCATTCAGCTCTTTTGCATAATAAAGCACGTGAAATAAATTATGAAAAGCAAAGGTGGTGCATTTTGTACTGTTGTGCACAACCAAGCAAAGGTTACGTGCGGCCTTTGGTGATGTTTCTTGTGTTTTTTTTAGCATTGCACAATAATCAAAAGCGTTATAAAAATTGCAGTTGACTGCACATTTGTTTTCGGAAATTGCGTTTTTCAGTCGCGACGCCGCATGCAAGCAAGGCGATATTTGTTTCACCGCCATGATTCAGTCACTTTCCAGTCCGAACTCCGAAGCCCCAAACCGCCCAAAGGTGTTCGGGATATAGCAGAAGAAAGAACATTTCGACGGGGGACGTCAACATGATTTTCGAAGTATTGTCACGTCTCAAGAAAGTGGCGTAACAGACGTCAAAATATTATTTTGAATTATTTTTAACGTGAACGTCGAAATAGTCACTTCTTCTTCTATACTGTACCTGTAACAAAGAGGAGAAGTGTAACTGTATTGAATATATACGATGCACCTTAAGGGTGTCTGATTGCTCTCTACTTTTTTCCTGCCTGGCAATCCAGAACGGGGATAGGTGTTGTTGTTGTTGCATGCCTAATGTAAATGCTAGAGATAATACGAAAGGAAAACTGAAGCACTTAAAAGATAAAAAAAAACTGAGTTAGGAGCGGCCTACCGTAGCTTATCTTCTGAATTAGAAAACTGCACGAAAACTGGACAGTCACAAGCGTTATCAACTTTTAGTTTGAACGACTGGCAGCAATTTAAATTTTTTTAGTAAGAGTGCCGTTTGGGAATTCGTGCGCGAATTGCAATGGAGAGCAGCCCAACATACATACGCCTCTCAAAAAACCTTGACATGTGCTGTTGTATCACTTTTCAATACTTTTTATGCCCCATGCTGCCAATACTCAAAACAGAATTGCAAAAAAAGACAAAATACGCACAAAGATAGGTGATGACAATATTGGTCGTGCGGGACGGTGCCCTTCGCAAATGGCGACAGAAAAAAAAACAAGGTAAAGAGAGACGGCCTACGAAAGCACGGACGTTTACTGGAAAAAAAGTCCATTGCTTCAGGTAATCGCCAAACCTGTTCACCGCGTCTTATCTGTCAAAGACATGGTGACTTCATCGTCGCAACTTCTCCGAGCCTAGTGAAAGGCGAGCAACAGTCACTTGACATCTACGATGACGTCATTTCCGCTTGGGTTTCTTTTTCCTTCCCTTTTCTCTTACACTTGGCTAGCAGCAGAGGGTGGAGCTACTATAAAAGTATAATTTTCCCAAAACAGACTCTTCCGAAAGACATAAAAAATAAACACACATTATTTTTAAGGCGATTACATTTACACGTTTACAACTTTCTTTTCAAATGCGGCTATAGTTATGGGTTTTTTGTAACTAAATTTGTCTCTTACATTTATGTTTCCACAGAAGGCTAAAAGAAGTCCCTGAACTGGAATGGACAGCGGCGACAACGCTGCAAGCGTTACAATGAGAGGACTTCCAAGCAACGCAAGGATCCTGTAATCTAAGATTAAATAAACAATTATGTACCTCATTGCTCTACTTTGTAATCCTGTTCGCCCTGGTCTCATTGAGTTGCGGGCCGAATATGAATACTTCCGGTAGCGGCAACTTCCCTATCACTTTAAAATTCAGACTCATGCTGCTCCAGTTTTTTTGCGGTACTCTACTTTGTGGGTCCGACAAAGCGAACCGCTCAGTTTTCAATCGAGTCTTTGATTCCTTTTGAATTTTATACGATCTCTGCATTGGTGGTAGTACAACACCATGTAAATTGTAGATTCCTCAATCCCTGCTATACTTTTCACATGAACTGATCTTTCCATGTGGGCAAAGCCATAGTGAAACGACGACTGCCGTGTAGCTAAATATTGACCTATACATGTTAAACAAAATCCAATAGCAGCGCAAGCGACAAGGACAAAAGAAACATACGGGGCAGGAGAGTCCCCAACTCGCAACTACAATTTTTTTTAAACTTATTGTAAAGGAAGTAAACACGCAAAGTACGTAATCACTTATAAAAAAAAAGAAAGACAGACAACAAAGCATCGCACATTCACACGTCTGTCGTGTTTTTTCATTCTTTTACCCTTATAATTTGCGTTGTTTTTGTTCACCATGTCTACCGACTACAACTAGCTCAGTTTCCAACTTCATTACAAAACTTTGACGACGACCTTTATCTTCAAAGTTTTACAATGCATGAAACACAGTAATTGAAAAGTTACCTTTTAAATTTGTTTTGAAAGAAAATTCGACAGTCGTTTCGGAAAGTGTCGGCAAACCTATTGTTTATGGATTTCCTCGATAAAACTGGCATGGAATTCAGGTTGATATTTAGGCCCCTTGAAGTAAGTTACTCCGCTAAATTTGGCAAGAAGACTGAAATAATATATAGGTCACGTGAGGTAAACTTTCTCTCTAAGTTTAGCGGATACACGTTATTGATGTGTATGTATTGTGATGTGAAGTATTTTAATAAATTTACCGAAGAAACTCAATTGGTGTATAGGTCACTTGACATTAGTTTTCTTGCTAGATTTAGCGGGAGGACGCACGGACGGACGGGCACGTTTTTAATTAGATTATCTAGAACCCTATACAATAAAAAGAATCTAAACAAATAATGGCTAACTTTCTTCGCTATCCCACAACAAGTAAATGTAAAGAAAACAAAGTTTATAATTTTTCGTGAAAAATAAGCCTCTACAATATGACGCAACGTTGCGTATCGACAGTTCTGGAATAACGCAAACAAGCGCCAGCAAGTTTTTAAGGGTTTGCTTTAAAACCGATTTAACTCAAACTGATCACATTAACAACTTACGAATAAAATAGCTAGATCTATCGGATATAAGATACCGGCTAAAACACCCACTACTGAGTGTAAAATTACACTTCTGTCTAGATCACTCCCGCCTTGTGTGTTGTCATCTTATCTGCGGTACGTGCAATAAAACTATTCAGATCGACTTTTTCACTTCCAAAAAGGGTCCTACGAACATTGTTTCTTCGTAGAACTGTTGCTAAGAATTGCATATATACGAAACTCGTCACACTACCATTTTTGAGCTTTAAAGTTTCTGCCTAGCTAATTTAATCTATTACAACGTTTAACACGACTTTACTTATTCTGCGAACAAAGACATATCAAGAATCATAGAATAAACCTACGCACCATACCCTTGGTTAGGTCCAGTTCCCGGACAAACTATGGTGTCCAAACTAATACCAACCAAAATATAGCCTCATGCAATATGAACCTTTGCTTATTGAAAGTGCTAAAAAATAGAATGATTTACCAATTTAAAAAAGGAATATTTTTCTTGTGTTTACTTTTAGTTGTATTTATAATAAAAACAACTAGAACAATTAACAGCGACTTAAAAATGATCACCCCTTTCCTGTCTGTAACATCAAATCGTCTGCATTTTTATTTCCTTGTTATTGTTTAATAATTGAGCTGTGGGCTCCCCTTGCACTGCGCTTGTGCTAGGTGAATATATAAATGTACTTGCATCGTAAACCGGAGACACGGCAAAATAAAAAAACGGACAAAACAACAACAAGTTTCAAACACAGCTTCTAGTTTATTTGAACATCGTCGCTCTTATATATACAGCACAACCCTCCTCTCAAAGCCGAAACACCTCCTCTCCAAAGGTGAAACACCTCCTCTCCACTCCGTCACCAAAATCTCAGAATGAACCAATAACACATACTACCTCCCTTCCTTTCACATCAACCAAAAACTGCCCCGACGACCTCATTTCATATCCAAGATAACAGGCATCTCAAGCACAAACCCTGCTAACGTTGAAAACGCATGTCTTCCAGTCTGATGTTCAAACCTCAGTTGATTGTTTCGTCAGGAGACGCATTGGTCCCCTTTAGCCGTACCTCGTGGACAGTTGTATTTTGTATTTAAGTTCAAACATACTTTGATTGATAAACTTTGAGCGGTTGATAAACTTCTGGCAAATGAAAGACCGTGCACATAGTTTTTGCGGGCATTTTAATGCTGTATAATTAATGGTGTATAAGCCACACGGCGGATAAATTAAAGGGGCGATGCAACGATATTTGTTTTTTGAACTTCTACCGCTTAGAACGGATCCCTGACATTAATGACCCTGTAGCATGTTTACTTCGAGTGACCTTGTCAGCACTTACAGAAGCGAGGCCTCCGCCTCTCAGGCGGTCCCCCATTCTAGAGGCACTCTACCCCGTCGTACTATGAAGTCCGCGTTTGCTGGTGGATTGTCGCGCCAGCCTTTTGTGGTTGCTGGAAAAAGTCCCTGATTACCCCCTCGTCTCGACGCAAGCACAAAGCGCTCTGGCGGCGCCACCGATAGCCGGACAAGTACAGAAACACTGCATCGGCATCTGTTTTCAGTTGTCGCATCAGCTTGCACAGACGTTAGCCCCGCAAAACACTGACAAATGATTTCGTAGTTGTATTTTTTTTTCTACTGGCCGGGAGAAGCTGAACACAGAAAACATGAGCCGCTCTTCGAGCAACAGAACCAGATGCGAGTATGCTGGGCGTCTGTATAGTTTCCAGGCTACTAATGTCATTGCAGAGGGCTTTTGAAACATCAGATCTTTACTTCGATAAAAAAAAGAAAGGAACGTTTGGGGTGACGCCGCTTGGAGCACTCAGCACTCCATGTGTTTTCTTGCCGCCTGGTCTTTCAGCGCAGTACCGCGTTTGCAGGCTGCCTTTGCCGCGGGTTCCTCCGATTCAAAATGTTCCTGGTTAGAACCAGATGTGTCCTAAACATCCTTTCATTTTACCACCGTAAAAGCCACGTCCCTATTCACGAGAAGGCACACTTCCCCAGACGACGCGCATATGGGAATATTTCTCGATATTTTATTGCCGCACGGAACGTCCTGTTCGTTGTGATAATGTTCGGCATGATAATGAATCTCCAGCCGCTGTCCTCTGATTGGCTGTACTAGGTTAAGGGCGTGCACATACAAGGCAGGGGTATAGATCATATGTAGTCTACGTTTGGTTGCTTAACTCTTTTCATCACCTGCGACGTCGTTCATATGGAAAGAGAAACAAATATGCGCCACCAATGAACACCGTCCGGCTAAAGCTTCCATGTTGAGTGAGGTGTCTATGAGAGTTCGAAATTTCCAGAGTTATTTATCTGGTTTTAAAATTGTGCTTCGAGATTTCCGGTCGGAAGCACCAAAATGGTGTGTCTAAACAAAAGGCAAAATTAGCGAGCAAAGAGCACGAGAAGAAACAACCAAAAATTACAAAATATCTAGTGAATGCAGCTTCCGCGGAGTCGCACAATGACTTCACCATGAGTCTTCATTTGGAAATTCCCAGTAGCATTAGTACAGACACTGCTCCTGCGAAAGACTCGTCTACTCCACCCAGTCCTCGACTTCCTGATAAGCGGCAAGCATCCACTCTTCCTGGTCCTTCGGATCCTGTGGAAGGGATACCCACCTCACCAATTCCTACTGCTGAGCAACAGACGCCGATTGCGAAAGACTCGTCTACGCCACCGTCACCTAGACTTCCTGATGAGCGGCAAGCATCCACTCTTCCTGGTCCTCCGGATCCTGAACAAAAATACCCACTTCATCAATTTTTATTGGTGACCAACAGACGTCGATTGAGCACTGGCCTGTTCCGTAGCAAGCGACGTCGATTCTACCTGGTCCAGCCCCTACAGCCTACATACACGCGTCCGTTCTCCCCTATCCGATCTCCTCTGCTGATGATCATCGAGAGCAAACCCTCCCCGGTCAGATTCCTGCTGCTGACGAGCGCCTTCAAACGACACTCCAAGAGCCCTTTCACCTGTTCCCTGGGAGTTTAGATCACCGTCCGGCCAGCCACGACGTGGGCCTCGACAAAAAGGATCAGCTGCCTTCATGTTTGGACGGAAACCTGGCAGCTTCTCAAGCATCATGAAATGAGGTAGGCTCCGTGACTGCCCGTGACCCAGCTAACAGGCCGGCTGTTAGTACTGACCGGTTTCGGGGTGAATGCATCGAGAAGGGAGGGACCGATGTATCTTGAAAATCGGGCAGAGACTTTTCCGTCTTTCGAAAGACAATACAAAAGCCAGAAACGCTATATGTCACCTGCTCTTTTTGCGCGAAAGGCTGTAAATGGGGAAGCGTATGAGAGGCACTGGTTAACGTACTCGAAGTCAAAAGGTTCCGTTTATTGTTTATGTGCAAACTATTTTCAACCCCGAGATACCTGAGTTTCTTCAGCAGGCATGGGCTTTGTGACTGGAAAAGAGGAGAGGAAAAGGTTTGCGCACATGAAAACATTGTCGAACACAGAAACTACGTGGCGGCATGGCTTTCCCGCCCTTATTCGGGCAATACCGTTGACAAGGAGCTCGGCAAGCACCTCGCTACTCAGACCGCTTACTGGAAAGAGGTATCGTTCTTCGACAGTTCATAGAACCAACGTGTAAATAATGTAAATAAATAGTTAGCATATAAAGCAACGCACGACTCGTTACAGAGGTATTAAAGCGCGTGGTCGTTGCTGTCAAGCTTTTAGCTGAACGAAGCCTAGCGTTTAGCGGAATTGAGGAGGTTTTTGGTTCCCCGCGACATGAAAATTATATGGGAGTGCTTGAAGCCATTTCCCAGTTTGATCCCCTTCTGGGCGAACACATTAAGCGTCATAGAAACAACGGCAAATGCCACCCATCATACCTGTCTAGAACAGTTTGTGACAAATTTATCGAGCTTATGGCAAAGGCCGTCAAAGACCGTCTTGTTGACGAGGTTAAACGGGCAAAATATTTCTCTTTAATAATTGATTCGAATCCAGACCTTACCCATGTTGACCAGCTGTCGGTCGTTTTACGCAACTGTTCAAAGGGAGAAGTGCATGACCGCTTTTTTCGGATGCTGTCCCTGTTGACAAGCAACTGCATCTCGATTGATGACTGCAGGGGCCAGGCGTATGACAAGGCGCAAAAGATGCCAGTTTAGAGGAATGGATTAGTTATGCTATATACTTATATGTTCGTGCCATCTGTCCTAACTTCCACGTTGTCGAGAAAGCGCTTAGCTGCCAATAAGAAAAGTCGAAATTGGCGCTTTGTCTACTTTCAAGTTAAGAATGTAAACCTCAGCATTGGCTTCTTCGATTTTTTCCTAATTTAAACGTGCTGATGATCGGATTTTTTTTTGTCCAACTCATTACAAAGGGTGCCCGTGAGAAGCATATAGCGTTTGTTTGGTGTCGCATTGGTCAATTATTTCCAATGTCTGCATTTCGGTACATTGTTTTTAACTTAGTGTTGGTAATTATCCATTTGTATTGTGGCGTCCACTTTACCGTTCGTGTTGCCTTACATATTGTATAGTATTGATTATATATATTCATTGTATATTCGGTGTGTAATATATGTACACATTCTTGCTCTGCTGCTCTGTGATCTTTGTGTTCGATTTTAATAAACAATTTTTCGAATACAGTCTTGTCTACTTGCGGGATTAGGGGTCTAAATATTTCCGGAAAACAAAATATGTATAAAATGGACGTTCGAAGTAAATGTTACCATTGGTGTCTAGAAGCAAGCGTTTGATGCGTCTCTTGCTTTCCTTAGAACCATGATATATCGGGCCGGGGGGGGGGGTGGAGAGGAGGGGCACAAAGTGCTGATTAGCCCAGGGCCCCTATATTTATTTATCCTGCCCTGACCACAAGGAGGAAGCGTTCCTGTGGGGAGCCACGGAATCCGGACTCCCCGCAATTTCAAGCGTCCCAGAAATTAAATAAATAAATTCATATAAATTGCAGTACCACGTTGCAGCTTAAAACGTGGTTGTGAATGTTTATCTGCTAATAAAATTCCTCGGTGTATTGTCGTTATAAAATGAATCGAGGAAGTTTGCGCTCCGGTAAAAACCGAAATTTCACCCGCTTAACAAATGTTTTGGGGCTCCACGCAGTGGCGCCATGCCGTGATCGTGCTCGCTAGACTCCACGTGGCAGTGATCAATCAGTCTGTGCACTGCTGTATTGATCCGTCGCGAGCCAATCACTGCGGGCGGTGGTGTAGTCCACTTATATTCAAGAGTCAATGATGTGCATTTGCGATACGTATCTTTTTCCGCTTCCGGCTATGTGCAGCGTGAAATCTGGGATCTGAATTCTATCGCACAAACAACTGCAATGCAGACAAAAAGCAATGCCACGAGCGTGTTATCTTTGAAAGTGACTTTTCAGAACAAATTCCTGTACAAACAAAAATATTCAGAAGATCCAACTTAAAGCGCCTGCACCCTACCTTGTCAATAATACTACAGTTTTATTTCACATTATATGGCGCCGAGGTCGAAGCTACAAGTACGAGCACGTTGTCCTGAACGATTAATGCACTGCACGAAGGTGCGTTCTTGGCAGATGCCCGGAGCTCGCTCTTGTAGCTTCTCCTACACTCACCTGTCAGCAGTGTTGGCGGTAGCGTGCTACAAGCAACGGTGTTACCGATATCGCGTTACTTGTTTCGCTAACATATTGAAGTACTCTTTACTTTTTTCAAAACAGTAACGCGTAACGTACAGTCGGCATCAAACCTGTCTAGAGCGCGGGAATGGTGCGCTCCGGACTGCACTTGCGACATCTGCCGGCGTACGCTGGGGCCGAGATAGCGCACCTCTGAGCATGCGATGCCATTATGCAGCGCTGGGCAGATGCCAAAGTTACTAGAACTCTCAGTCGGGAAACTCACCGTTGAAACCTGCGCCGCTGGCGTCCACCGAGACCGAGCTAAATACGACAACAGCGCCACTCTGTATCATTTGTCTTAACTGTGGTCGCCTTGAGCTTTTAGAAAGCATGTTTTTGCGTAAAAACTAACGGAAAAAAAACTCTTTTTGTAGTAACTTTTATTGGAGTTTATTACAAAATGGGGGGCGCGTGTTGTTTTCTAAAATCTTTAGTTCGCAAGGTTTTGCAGTACAATTAATATTGTTTTTATAGAACCGTGCCTCAGCGGGGATTTCAGGTAGCGCGTCCTGAGTTAGGCGCATATTAACCACGGTGGTAAAGCGCGGCGCGTTCGCTTGGGAGTCGGGGGCGGTACCTCGAAGCCCCTTCCACAGTACCTGCTCTGGCCCCAAAATGGCCAATTACAACGTAAATGGAAGTCACGTAAAGTTCCTGGACTGGCCGCTGCGGGAGAAGTGGCGGCGTTGGGATCGCCATTAGCTCGGTTCTCGTGGACGGATCGGTGCCACTTTTTCAGAGCAGTCTGTATGGCAGTTTCCCAACTGAGTGGTTCTAGTAACGTTGGCAGATGCCAACGTTTGTGCTGACCCTTCTGCAGACTCCACTGACCGCCAGAGGAGCACTCGGCGCCTCCAAGCCGCTCCAAGCTACGAAATCAAGGCGCTCGGCGCGGCGGCCCACGCGCCGCTGGCTCTGCATTATCGTGCGTTCTTTTGAGAGGAGTTCAGCCGCTGAACTCGCGCGTTTGCTTCCGTACTAGCGCGAAGCCGCTCACGGGGTGCACGGGAAGCTACGCATTTTCTTGTTTGCGTGTAATGCTTCCTCAGCACTACCAATTCAAGTGTTTGTTATCTCTGTAGCGTTTTCTTTTTAAACTTACAATGCGATCATCTCACTCCCATTTCTTTTTTTGCAAACGACTCCGAGACTAATAAATGACCAACTTACAGTTTTTTAAGAAATAAAAGCAAGCAAAACATACTTACCCCAGAAGCAATTGGACTCTGAAGAACGGCTGTTTAATGGGTTTGTTGTTTTCAAGCCAGAAAGTGTAAACTCTAGCGCTGCTTGAGAGTAATATGTGGATAACTTAATGCCTGCTCTAGAACCCTGATAAGAAAAATTAATCACCAGCATTCCATCCGAGTGCCTAAAGTGAGTCGCATGAAAGAGCTGAAGATATGAGCGGCTTTTATTTTCCACATAGCTTGAAGTGAGAGTTGCACAAGTGACACAGAATCGCCGCAAACCTTCGAAGAATTTGCAAGACACTATACTCGTTGATAACTTTCAGCTGCAATGGTAGAGGAGAAAGTGTGCCATTGATTTTGGGCCCACTTTCCTCCTCTTTTTGTTTCGCCACAGCAAGTTGTCCCGGAGTATAGCGACATTAAAATTCGAACTTTCCTCTTCAGTAATAAGCGGTTCTCCAAGCAATCCCTGCCCGCTTCCCCCTGGTGTATGTGCTGAAACGTTGTAGTGCTTCAAATGAGCTTCACGGGACCATATACTTCATATCGCCCTACGCTGTGCTGAGAGCCAAAGCTACAGCCAGGTAAGTCAAATCGCGCGCCAGTTAGAATCCACGTGGTAGATTGCTCCGAGATACGTATCTTCGCGTTCGCCGTGCTTTGCACCCTTACCTGAATTATAGCTTACGCCAAATATTCTACTAGAATAATATATTCTAGCTTGTTCATTTGCATTATAGAGCGCGCCTACAGCACCAGATACTTTCTGATTGGCGACAGAACGGGACCGAGAGAACACATGCGCATGGTACTGCACCGAGGGAGAGAGAGGGCTTGCCTCGGGCGCATTCAGATACCGGATTCTGCAGGACAGCGAAAACGACTGCCTTTGAACGCTGTCCACGACGATAGATGGCGACAGCCACGCCTGCCAATTCAAAGGGAAAAACCCAGAAACCAGAGCCGTATATGTAGAGAGTTTGACCATTCATTGGGAGGTATAGGAGACAAATGATGAGGCGCCATTGGCCGAAAGCGTGCTGGGCGTGTTACAGGCCGTCTTTACAAATTCAATTGTGGCAAACCAGGAGCCGGAAATAATACCCTGGCGGTGGTCGTGAGAAATGAACTTTTCACAAACATTACGTGCAACATATTTTCAGTCACTCGGTGACTGACAATATGGCGCACGTGATGTTTCAATCGCGGTCATCCAAAATCATGGTAGAAGAGCGAGACTAGCGGTGCAATGGATATAATGCGCACGCCTGGCGCCGAGAATCTGCTGTCCGAGCGGTCACACTCTGTCCGAGCAAAACAGAGTTCGAGCGGCACATTCGTTCCTTACATCTTTTTGGATAACCATACTCGAAACATCACGTGCACCCTATTTTCCTCCATGAAGGGTTACTACATTTACCTCTACGCGCTTATGAAAACCATATGCCTTTGGTTAAAACTGTTTTTCGCTGCTATCGATAGGGAATTCTTTTCGAATGTTAGACACACTTCAATTAGATTATCTTCATTTGCGGCGAAAACACTTGAGACTCAAGTTGTTATACTTGTTTTACCATGGACACCTGAAGGTTGACGTTTCCCCCTTCTTTACACCTGTTCTACGTCGTGACACGGAACCATATCGCAGTAACCATTACACTTTCAAAAACTTTTTTTTCAAAAACCAATAACTGGTTGGAATGGACTCTCTAAAGAGACCGTCGACAGCTCATCGCCGG
Source organism: Ixodes ricinus (assembly GCA_037355805.1). Classification (NCBI taxonomy): domain Eukaryota; kingdom Metazoa; phylum Arthropoda; class Arachnida; order Ixodida; family Ixodidae; genus Ixodes; species Ixodes ricinus. Next base: position 87,820 of record JAZHYW010012050.1, read on the forward strand.
ATGACTTTCTTGAACAGCTACGAGCTCGACAGGCCTGACGGTCTGATTTGATTTTTTTGTTGTTATTTTTTGGTGTTAGTGTTGTTTCATTGTATTGAAGTTTTTCCTTTTTCATAATGTCCTGTACTATGTATTACATGTCCACCCTGCCGGGGCCCTAGCGGGGCCTGCAGTATTGTTAAATAAATAAATAAACACATTCACGCATTAGTCTTTAGCCGACTCCCAGATCTGCTTACGCATATCTGTAGGCAAATCTCCGAGTCCGCTAAAGGCTAATTCGTGCATCACTGAGGCGTGTTTACTTAAGCCTCACCACTTCCTCCTTTTTTTTTTGCTCCCATAAACCAGGTTATGTGACGTTCACGAAAACACGCCCATCAGAGCGCCCAAATCGTCCTGTTGACTTACAATTGTTTTCTGAATACGCCTCCGGTACAGCTTAAATTAATGAGCGCAATTTACACCGCGCATTAATAATAAACTCGTCGCTCAGATGGTGCCCTTCTTTTTGATTTGCGAGTTTTACATAAGGCTGTCTGCTGTTTATCAACACCATGAAACGCGGCTTACCGGCCGTGAAAGAGTGTTTCATGAAACCACCTTGTATAGTGACGAATGAGAATTTCCAAAACATGGTTTACGATATACGAAATACATTTTCGAAATACTCAGGATTTGCTCTTCCAGACCGAGGGGAAGGAGGGGCATACCCTCCCCTCCTCCTCCTCAACAGCTGCGGTCTAATTCGGCATTACAAAGAATTGCAAACAACTTTCATTTTTCTTTTGTTCTAATAGATCCTGGCCCATATTTATAAAGTGCTGAGGCCAGATTAATAAAACGTCTTACCTACGTCAACTTTTTTTTTATTTGGAGTTTCTGACAATACAGAGATTGCCATGGAGCTGGGGCAAAAAGGCGACAATAAAGTCGCCTGACTAGGCCCCTAGTACCAGGCTACACTCACAGCACAGGCAGCAGGCAAACATTCAGCAAAACAACAAAAAGAGAGAAAAAAAGAAAAAAAAAGATATATATATATATGCACTACCTATGAGGTCATAGGATTACGAAAAGAAAATTATATAACAGCAACATAATTGTAAATACATCGACATGTATGAATTGGAACCTACATACACACATAAAGAAAAGAAAAAAAAAACTACTACATATGAAGGAAATACATTTTTCCTGTTTTTTATACACTCACGTCAGAGGCAGCAATCAACGTATACTACCTATAAGGTCACAGAATTACCTAGAGAAAAAAAAAGTTTCTGACAGCAACATAATTACGAATACATTGATGTGTATGATGAGAACTGACAAAACAGCAAACTACAACGGATGAAGAAAATACATTTTTGCTTGTTTTCTGAAGGACAGCAGTGAGGAGCTATTGTCGATCATCTCAACTAAGGCAGGGTGAAGGTTCAGGAGGTTAGGAATTTGCCAGGTTAATAATTGTGTACCGTAATTGGTTCTGGTTCTAATTGTTTTAAAATTTCTGTGTCTAAAATTGTAATGTGCGTCAGTGTCTGTATATGTAGACAAAAATACTTCACGGTCAGCCTTTAGCTTTGAAAACATAACTTCAGAGAGTCGTTGATTATATAAAGCCTCAATATTCAGTACATGATTCATCTCAAAATATGAGGATGTGTGATCATATGCAGACAAGTTTTAAATAAACCGTATGCCTTTTTCCTGCATTAAATACAAACGATCTATATTTGATTTGGATGTAACCCCATAGACGAGTAAACAATAATGTAGCCTAGAATGAACAGTAGAAAAGTAAAGCTGACGCTTTAGCCATGTGGGCAATAATGTTCTAAACCTATTTAACATACCGACTGACTGCGGAATATTACGTTTCACGAGACTTACATGAGACGTCCAACGAAGATTTTCATGGAACTGCACACCTAAGAACTTGTATTCGGGAACCCGTTCTAAAGATCGTGACTGGAATATTAATTCACTGGTAAAATTTACTGGTTTGTTAATTGAAGAAAAAACACTACACTTTGTTTTATTAACATTTAGAAGAAGTTGATTGGCATCTAGCCACTTTGACAAATTTTCAAGCCGCAGGTTTATAACAGGAAAAAGAGATGATAGGTCTTTAGACGAGAAAAACATTCGTATCGTCAGCATAGAGAACAATGCCTGGAGTATGAGGAATGAAAACAATGTCATTATTATAAAAAAGAAACATTATAGGTCCTAATATGGATCCTTGAGGAACACCATATCTTATATTATCAGTGTCTGATGCTACACCATTCATTACCACAAACTGGGTACGATTAGATAGCTAACTACGCAACAGTTTAAGTGAAATACCTCTAATTCCGTAGTACGGCAGCTTGTTAAAAGTATATCATGTTTAATAGAATCGAAGGATTTATTAAAGTCTAGAAATATGCCCATGGTGTAGAGCTTATTTTCTATGTTATGAACGAGTTTTTCTCTAATGTTAACAGATTCAGTGGATTTACCACTCTGGAAGCCGTATTGATTTGCAGAGATTAATTGATATTTGTTTAGATGATTAACTATTCTAGAATGTATAGCTTTTTCTATTATTTTAGAAAAAAAGAGGAAGTATTGATATGGGTCGATAATTACTGATACTATCCACAGCCCCACCCTTGTGTAGAACAGAAATTCTGGCAGTTTTCATTTTTCAGGAAAGATTCCCGAGGATAACACAAGGCTGGTTAAGTGACAGACTACATCACATATTAAATCCGAAACTGCTTTAATTGGTGCCGCCTTTATATTGTCACGAAGGACAAGTGATGAGGCGGCGAATAACTGAAGAAACTAAACTTTTAATGGGGCGAACTTGTGCCCAAAAATAAAGAAGGAAACAAAAGATAACAGTAGAGCGTCGCGGGCGTCGAAGTCGGCGAAAGAGCAGAGTCGAACGCTGGGGCGAAACTGACTGCAGCTCGCCACGCTGAGCCCCTTATGTACATGCGTGGGCTTCTGGAATAATCTGCCCAGAAGGTTCGGCGTGTAGAACTTTCTTATCTCGAACAAACAACGGTTCTCGAATTTACCAGAACATTACATTAGATGTCAACAAAAAGGCGCCCCCGCGGCCAGGAATCGAACCCTGGCTTTTCGCGTGGGAGCCAGGCGCTCTAACCGTTAGGCCACAGCGCGCTGCCCACTTGGCAAGCTGCGCGTGCGGTATTACTCCCCCTTTAAAAAGTGCATCGCCCCGATGCAACACAAAACAAAACAAAGCAAACAAAAATAACGGTAAACTAAAGAGTCATTTGGAACAGATAAGGTTCACAGTCCTATCGAGCGTAGTACGGCTTCATGCGCACGACGTGGACGACTTCTGGTCGTGGTGGGCGGCGTGATGAAGTCCTTGTTCCGTCGGGCATCACCTCGTAGTTCAGATCCCCGAGCCGACGAAGCACTTTGTAGGGTCCGAAATACCGTTTCAGGAGTTTCTCGCTGAGACCACGGCGCCGAATGGGAGTCCAGACCCATGCCCTGTCTCCAGGTTGAAAGTGGACGTCCCGGCGACGAAGGTTGTACCGGCGTGCGTCGACTCGCTGTTGATCGTGGATTCGAAGGCGGGCTAGTTGGCGAGCCTCTTCTGCTCTCTGACTGACCGCATGGGCGTCGTCGCATCCGTCATCCACTGGCTCATGGGGCAGCATCGCGTCCAGCATGGTTGTCACTTTTCTGCCATGCACCAGCTCGAATGGTGTAAACCCGGTTGTTTCTTGAGCTGCGGTGTTGTAGGCGAACGTGACGTAAGGTAACACCTCGTCCCACGTTTTGTGCTCTATGTCGACGTACATGGAGATCATGTCGGCAATCGTCTTGTTGAGCCGCTCCGTTAGGCCGTTGGTCTGCGGATGGTACGCGGTGGTCCGACGATGGCTGGTGTGGCTGAGCCGAAGGATCTCTTGTGTGAGCTGAGCCAGGAACGATGACCCTCGGTCGGTTATCAAGACTTCGGGGGCGCCATGTCGAAGGAGAATGGATTCGACGAAAAACTTGGCGACTTCCACCGCTGTTCCCGACGGAAGGGCTTTCGTCTCGGCGTATCGTGTAAGATAATCGGTCGCGACGATAATCCAGCGGTTGCCTTGCGTCGATGTTGGGAATGGCCCAAGTAAATCCATTCCGACCTGCTGGAAGGGCGTAGTCGGGGCAGATATCGGCTGCAGGAGTCCTGCTGGCTTCGTCGGAGGCTTCTTACGTCGTTGGCTCTCATGGCACGACCGTGTATACAAATGGACGGTTTTCGGGAGTCTCGGCCAACAGTACTTGTCACGAATCCGGGCGAGTGTCCTGCTGTAGCCAAGGTGTCCAGCCGTCGGCTCGTCGTAGCAAGCTTGAAAAATATCTTCTCGCAAGCTGGCAGGAACAACCAACAGCCAGGCAGGGTTGCTGGTTCCGAAGTTCTTCTTGAAAAGCACGCCTCGCCGCAGAACGAAGCTTGACAAGTCTCGGGCCAAGAATCGCGGAACGGAACTTCCCTGACCTTCGAGGTGGTCGATCACGGCGCGAAGTTCGGGGTCGTCTCTTTGAAGTGCTCCCATGTCGCTATCTGTAATTGCTCCGAGAAAACGGGCGTCATCATCGTCGTCGGTGCTGTCGGGAGGATATTCGACTGGGGCCCTTGACAAACAATCGGCGTCATTATGCATGCGGCCAGACTTGTGCACAATTGTCACGTCGAATTCTTGCAGTCGAAGGCTCCAGCGAGCAAGGCGTCCTGACGGGTCCTTGAGATTGGCGAGCCAACAGAGAGCGTGGTGGTCCGTGACAACGCGGAATGGGATCCCGTACAGGTATGGGCGGAACTTGGTTATCGCCCAGACGACAGCAAGACATTCTTTGTCGGTCGTTGAATAATTTTTTCTGCCTTAGACAGCGCCCGGCTTGCGTAAGCGATTACTCGCTCTGCCCCTTCCTGTCGCTGAACGAGTACTGCACCGAGACCGGTATTGCTGGCGTCCGTGTGGATTTCTGTCTCCGCCGACTGATCGAAATGTCCGACGATAGGGGGCGACTGGAGCCTTCGCTTGAGTTCTTCGAACGCTTGTTCTTGCTCCTCTCCCCACTGGAACTGCACGTCGTCCTTCGTCAAATGCGTCAGCGGTGCAGAAATCTGTGCAAAGTCACGAACAAAACGTCTGTAGTAGGCGCACAGCCCAAGGAATCTTCGGACGGCCTTTTTGTCTGATGGTTTGGGGAATTCGGCGATAGCGGACGTCTTTGCAGGATCAGGGCTTACTCCCTGAGCACTCACGACGTGGCCCAAGAATTTCAGCTGACCATAGGCGAACCGCCACTTGGAAGGCTTGAGGGTCAACCCAGCAGCCTTGAAGGCCCGTAGCACGGCTCGCAGTCGTCTCAGGTGCTCGTCGAATTCGCTCGCGAATACCACAACGTCGTCAAGGTAGACGAGACAGCTCTGCCATTTCAAGCCGGAAAGGACGGTGTCCATAACGCACTGGAAGGTGGCCGGCGCTGTGCACAGCCCGAACGGCATTACTTTAAATTCATACAGTCCGTCCGGCGTGACGAAGGCCGTCTTCTCACGATCTCGTTCGTCGACCTCAATCTGCCAGTACCCGCTCTTCAGGTCCATCGACGAAAAGTATCGGGCGTGGCGCAGCCGGTCCAGGGTGTCGTCGATGCGGGGCAGCGGATAGACGTCCTTTTTTGTTACTGCGTTCAGCCGGCGATAGTCCACGCAGAACCTCAGTGTTCCGTCTTTCTTCTTCACCAAGACTACTGGGGAAGCCCACGGACTGCTTGAGGGCTGGACGATGTCGTCATCAAGCATCTCCTGAACTTGCTTCTGGATGGCTTCCCTTTCTTTCACAGAGACTCGGTACGGTGGCCGATGCACAGGAAGTGCGTCGTCATCAGTAACTATTCGATGCTTCGCGACCGTCGTCTGGCGCACCCTTGATGACGTGGCAAAGCACTCATGGAACTCGGCGAGGAGGTCAGTCAGCTGTCGTCGGTGGGGAAGGGGGAGGGTTGGGTCGATGTCGATATCTGACGGCGTGGTTCTCTTATGCTGCGTCGGAGAGGCGTCTTCTGAGATCACGGCGATAGCGGCTGAGTCCTGAATTTCCTCGACGTAGCCCACAGCTGCACCTTTTGTAAGGTGCTGCGACTCTTGCCGGAAGTTGGTGACAAGAGCGAGTGTACGCCCGTCCTGGAGCTCGGTTACGCCTCTTGCAATTCCAATCCCTCGTCCTAGGAGAAGTTGGACGCTTCCTTCCAGCAGTGCTACACCGCAGGTGGCTTCTTCGGTCCCGACGGGCACAAAGACACTCGACAGCGGCGGCAGGTTGACGTGGCTGGTGAGTACTCGCACTGCAGCTGACGTCGCTTTGGGATCTTCTGCCGATGGGACAGGTTTCCGAAGCGTCAGCTTGTTCTCCGCAAGGTCGATGATGGCGCCGTATTCACACAAGAAGTCCATTCCGAGAATGACGTCCCTCGAACAGTCTTGCAGAACGATGAACTTCACAGGGCAGGTTTCACCGTGGATCTCAACGCGAGCAGTGCACCTACCGACAGGTGTAATCAGATGTCCGCCGGCGGTTCGTATCTGCGGTCCGTCCCACGACGTCGTAACTTTCTGAAGGCGACGAGAGAGTCTCCCACTCAAAACGGAGTAGTCTGCTCCGGTGTCGACGAGTGCCGTCGCGTCGTGGCCGTCGATGATAACGCTGAGGTTATTCGACACCGTTGCAGAAACGTCGTTTCGGGGCGTTGCGGCGTTAGAGTGGGAGTGTTCAGACGATCTTGGAGGATCTTGGCATCGTTCGTCTTCGGCAACACCACCTCCCGGCATTGCCGCGCCTAGTTTTCCCGACGGGAAGCGATGGGTGACGGGCTGTCCCGGCGAGACCTGCGGAAGGGCGATGGCGAGCGTCGGGGAGACGGTGAACGGAATCCTCGGCGGGGAGACGACTCAGGAGATGAAGAGCGGCGGAGGTAGTCTTCGATGTCCCGAGGTCGCTATCCGAGACGCGGTCGAGGGTCGTTGGGCGCAAACCCTCGTAGGCCCAGCTGGCGGTAGGGGCATCGTCGGTAGATGTGGTCGGCTTCCCCGCAGTAATAGCACAACGGGCGTCGACCGGCCGTCCTCCACACATCGGTCTTTCGCGGCGCAGCTTGTTCTGGGCGGACGTGCGCCCGATCTTCTTTGCGTCGGGAATCCTGCGGCGCTGGAGGCTCACGTCGGGGTGGCGCCGTATACTGGTGAGCTGGGGACGGTGGTCGTCGGGTAGCTGCGGCGTAACTCAGCGTGGGCGGTTCGGGAGTGGTGCCGACGAGAACTTCTGGCTGCAGCGCTTGATGAACTTCTTCCCGGACAACCTCGGCGAGCGAAAGTGAGGACGGGCGATCCGCAGCGGGAAGTATCTTGCGGAGTTCTTCCCGGACGACTTCACGGACGATCTCCCGAAGGCTGTCGGCACCGCTGGTGTTCAGGTCCAGAAGGGAAGCAGCGACAGTTGGAGCAGCAGGCGCGCCGGCGATTCGGTGGTAGTGGCTTGCTCTGGCCGTCAGTGCGCGCTCGATGTTGGTGGCTTCACTCACAAAAGCATCGACGGTCGTCGGGGGGTTACGGACCAGGCCTCCGAAAATTTCTGCCTTGACGCCACGCATGAGGACTCGAAGTTTCTTTTCCTCGGCGGCCTCCGGATCGGCTCGGGCACTTAGCCGCAGGACGTCCTCAACAAAGCTGGTCACGCTTTCGTTGGGGCCCTGCACCCTTGTTTGAAGTAGGTCCTCTGCTCGCTGGCGACGGTGGTGGTTCAGGAACGTTCGCTTCAACTCGGCGGCGCAGGACTCCCACGTAGTGAAGGACGCTTCGTGGTTTTCAAACCAGCGCCTCGCAGTGCCTTCAAGCGAAAAGTAGAGGTTGTGGAGGCACTGCTCAGCCGTCCATCCGTTGTGGCGTGCTACCCGTTGGTAGTGCAGAAGCCAGTCCTCCACGTCTTCGTGGGTCTCGCCATGGAAGGCCGTTGGGGTTCGCTGGGCAACGGGCAGGTAGATGGCGGCGGCGGCGGTCGGGGTATGCGATCGCTGGTCCTCCATCGTCGGCCTCGTTGGCTGCTTGGTCTTGGGCGGCAGAAGTCCGAATTCCGGGCGTAGGCCTTGGGTGCGACGACTGAACCGGATCTCGGTGGTGCCTTCGTCGGTTCTTCGTGGGCTTGGCGTCGGACTTGCACTGCGGGCCCTCGGAGGGGTACGCTGCAGGGACATGCGCTACCCCGCACCTCCACCAAAATGTCACGAAGGACAAGTGATGAGGCGGCGAATAACTGAAGAAACTAAACTTTTAATAGGGCGAACTTGTGCCCAAAAATAACGAAGGAAACAAAAGATAACAGTAGAGCGTCGCGGGCGTCGAAGTCGGCGAAAGAGCAGAGTCGAACGCTGGGGCGAAACTGACTGCAGCTCGCCACGCTGAGCCCCTTACGTACGTACATGCGTGGGCTTCTGGAATAATCTGCCCAGAAGGTTCGGCGTGTAGAACTTTCTTATCTCGAACAAACAACACGGTTCTCGAATTTACCAGAACATTACATTAGATGTCAACAAAAAGGCGCCCCCGCGGCCAGGAATCGAACCCTGGCTTTTCGCGTTGGAGCCAGGCGCTCTAACCGTTAGGCCACGCGCGCGCTGCCTACTTGGCAAGCTGCGCGCGCGGCAATATCATCAAAACCACAAGAACAATTATTTTTTAGACTACCAATTAGGCTGACGATTTCCGTAGGGGAAGTAAGGTAAAAAAACATCGTGTGCTGGGTATTGTACTTAATACACTTCGCAAAATCCTCCGACGTCGACAGAGGAGAGGCGCCAAAATTTAAAAAATGCCGGTTAAACTCGTCAGCAAGAGCCTTTCCACTTAAGGTTTGCTCGCCTACTCTCATTTCGGTTGGTATGATATTTTGCGTTCCCCGTAAAAGACCCTTAACAGTACGCCAAGTTTTTTGGGGATCAAAAAATATATCCGCAAATTTACCGGTATAGTAACGGATACGAGACTTCTTAAATCAGAACCCAGCTTATTCCTAACTATTTTAAAGGCTTTTAAAATAGATAAATCTGGGCATAATATAAATTTATTGAAAAGTTCATTCCGCGCTTTAATTCTCTGTAAAATGTCACGAGTTATCCAAGGTTTTCTTGCTTTCTTGCTCTTTTTTATTGTTACTGCCGGGAAAGCACGATCGTAGACCTCAATAATCGTGTTTAGGAATAAATCGTGTAAGATGTTAGGATCTGTGCTATTCAATAATTCACTCCAGGCTATAGAAGATACAAGTTGGCGAAAATATTCAATATTCCCCTCTGTGATGAGACGCGTGGTAGTAGTTGTATTCAGTTGTGTAATAGTATGCAACCGATATTTTGAAATAAAACAAAAAAAGCGATAAATGATCACTTATATCAGTCATGAGTACGCCTGCCACAATATCATCTTTATCACAGCTTGTCAAGCACAGATCAATCAGTGTTTCGCTATAATTTGTGATACGGGTGGGTACATCAATTAGATTGGAAAAACCATTTGAAGATAAAATATATATGAACTCATCAACTAGGTGAGATGGCTGCAAAAGATTAATATTAATATCACCCATAATTACAACAGGCATTCTAAGTACGGAAACAGATTCTAGCACTTGCTCAAGGAAACGATAAAACTCATCTAGCAACCCAGAAGGGGGCCTATAGATAACCCCAAACACGAATGCCCTCGTTTTAACAACAAGCGATTCAAAACTTGGATTGATAACTGTGAAATCAGATATTACTTCGTAAACAAAATTGTCCTTTATGCAAACGGCAACACCACCTCCTCTCCTGTTTGTTCTGTATACAGCTTCACACCTGTATCCTTCCAATTGCACTGCATCACTAATACCAGAAAACCATGTCTCACTAAAGGCCAATACATCGAATTTATGGTTTAAAGAAGATTAGAAAATCTTGACCTCATCCTCCTTGTTTCTTAAACTGCAAACGTTTAGATAATAAAAGGAAAGCGAATTAGACGCGATAAGCCGAAAAGAACTAGCATTATGACGCTACGAAGTTCGTAAAGTTACGATCATCGTAAGAGGAGGACAGAACAGTATTCACGAACGCGTTCTTAAGTGAGAGGAGGAAAGTTACGACCTTTTACGGAGAAAGGACGACTTCCGGTGCTGTTGCTATGGCGACGGCGTCTTCGGCAACACGAGCAACCAATCGGAGAGCTCGGCATAGTTCGGAGCACGTGGATATTTAATAACAAACACAGGCTAACTACTCGTTGATAGCCAGCTCTGTGCATGTCCTGTCCTGTCTGTGTGTAAATATTTAGTGTTCAAGCTGTTTCTCATAAACACAGGCGGCCTTTCCACCACCGCTTGTCTGGGGTTCGTGTCCGTGCAGTGATACGTCGACACTAAAACGATTTAAACGCGCCCGAATGCCGGGGCCGAGATCACCGCCTCCGTTGACTGCTAGCAACTCGATCGCAACGAAGTCAGCACAACTGTAATCGTTGGTAAAAACCCCATGCCAGTCCTTTGCAAAGCGATGTAGATAGAAACAAACCGCCGCGGCGTTTTTCGCGTCCTTGGAAATGCAGGAGCGAGCAGACGTTAAAAAATATACGTTTGAACTACGAGAGTGTCAGCAAGGGCCACGCAAATACCTGTTTAACTCGGAGCGGACGCGCGCGTTTGATTGAAGTGCTGGATTCGCTCTGTTAGACCGCGTCTTGGTAAGCGCTTCGGGACCGATCTTTAATGATTGCAACTCTATACTGACGTGACACTCGGCAAAGAAGGGTTAGACGGGCGTCGCGTAGCTCTCACGAACTGTTATAGCTCGACAGTGACGTAGCGTCGTGTCAGAATAAAGATGGCATACTAATAACAACGTGTACACACCATGTAGCGAAGGTGATTCAGGCAGCGTTTATTTAAGCTCTATATAACACAAAACAAGGAGATATAATCAATGCGAGTCCATTTTCGACGACAGCGTTCGTCACTGCTGCCTTGTAAAACAAGGAGACCGAGATGACAAGGGGAAGAGATTGACCTCTAAACTTTAGTTGAGCGATCAAACTATTCATACGGGATGGGTCCACAAGGGTCGTGGGCAGACGGACCAGCCGGTCGTGGGCAGACGGTCTTGGCCAAGGACCGTCGGAACAATGCTGCGCTGGAACAGGTTGGAGTGCCTGCTAGGCCTATATTTTGCCGAGCTCGCTTGGTCGTAGGGATCGTTGCCTTTGTTGCTTTTCCCGGGTGCTTGTGGAGCCAGCGTTCATCTTCGTCGTGGTCAGTTCCAAGTACCTCTTCCTTTTTTGCTTGGTGCTTGAAGTCGGGACGCGCGAGAAGAGCACGTAGAAAAATAAATGTCCGTTGGTCGTCGCGACCAGGTAACTGAGCGACGCTGTCAGCCATGTTGATTTGGTCGTAAAAGTACGTAAGACAGCTTCGGAGCTGTCGTAGGATTTTGTTGTAAACTGCGCAAAAGTTACGACAGTTTCGTTTCGAGAATACGGATTTTCTCTCAAATTTGTCGTACGCACTTTTTTCGTCGTAAGTTCACTTTGAGAATCCGGCCTCTGGTTTATTCTATCTGAAGGTTATTGTCCTGACAATATTTTATGATTTGATAAAATTTTCTTTCGAATGCTTTTAGGGCGAAGCTCTTAGGCGCCCGTTTACGGGTTGAGCGGCGTCGGCGTAACCGCGCATTGCATTATGGGACGGTTCCCATCATGACGTCACACGTGACATCACGTTTGACGTCGCAAGGGTTACAGAACTGCGCGATAGAGTATTTCTATTACAGAACTGCCCAATATACCATTTCTCAAATCCTTCTGATAAGACAGGGATCGTCTCTTTGTTTCACCCTGCCCTTCAGCGCATTATAACGAACATTTAGTGTTGCACTCTTATATATCGATAAAACCGTAATATGCGGAATGGCATTTTATGGGAACGCCGACGCTTACTCCAGTCTCAGTATTCCAGGCACGCGACACCGTGTCTAGCGTCGCCGCATCATCCTTTTACACTGTTTCTTTTTTTTCCAAGCTTTTCCAGCTGGCGAAATTTTCTCGAATGGTCTCGAACTCCTTTCTCCTGTGTCATCTGTTTTATTACGTGTTTTTGTTTCTCAGCTTCTACTAGAACGTGTTTATCCTTGCAAATTGTCTATACCTATTAATCGCCAATTAAATACTAAAGAAACGGCAAAATACAGGAGCTTGAAAAACCCGCAGCAAGCAGGGTCACAAATGTCGCATACGACTTCAGACGTCAATACATTCGTCGCAATGTAAGTTAAACGGCAGTATTGATATAATAGGAAGGGTGACCTTCGGCGTGCGCTGAGCGCTGAACAATGACACATCAGCAAGGGATTCACAGAACATCAAAAAAGTTTATTATATTCAAGAACGGCCCCGAGTTTACTTGTTCACACATTTTCTCAGTCGTAAAAAGAGAGTTTTATTCTTTACTTGCATAGATTGTTAACAATCTTGCCTTCTATGAGGTATTTATACTGGTTAGTCACGTCACTTATTTCAAATAACATATATCTATGTCGATATAATATTGTCAACTTTGCCTTTCACTAAAGTCGAATACCGATAAATCACGAAATTAGTTCCAATAAAAATTTTTTTGTCTATTGATTGTTGTCAACTTTGACTTCTAGTAAAGCTCAATACAGATGAGCGACAAGAATTAGTCGGAATAACTTCCTCTCTCGATATGTTGTTGTGAGCTCTGCTTTCTACTAAACCTTAATACTACTGAGTCACGACGACTAGTTGAAATAACTTTCTCTTTGTCAATAGATTGTTCTTAACTTTTCCTTCTGGTAAGCCGACTACTGCTAAGTAACGACAATTAGTTCAAATACATTTTTCTCGATTGACTATCGTCAACTCTGCCTTCTATAGTCGGTTACAAGTCAAGAAATGAGGAGAAGCTTTTTCCACAAGCGTGATGCGCCCGTTTCAAATCCATCCGCAATTGAAAAAATAGTTCACTGGAAACGTCCCTTGTTCCGGTTCAATGAATAGATATTGGCTGCAGAGTGATGCTAAATTGTCTCCGACCCCCACTTTTTAATAAAGCGACCTTTGTATTCATCGGAGAGGGAACCGAGCCTCTGAAAGTGGTCTTTGTATCCATCGGAGGGGGAACCTAACCCACCAAAGTCGTATTTGTTTCCATCGGAAGGGGGAAAACACTAATCTTCCTCTCGTTGATTCCACAACACTAACTCAAAGTCGAAAAATAAAGCAACTATTGACAGGAAAGCAAAACCCTCTCCCGCGTTGGCCACGACGTCACGGAAACGATGGGACGCTATTGGAAGCGGAGGTGGCGGAGGGATATATGAATTCCTTTGAGGGGCATTTACCGCTACCTTCTTGACCTGTAACTTACTATAGTAAAGCTTAATACTGATGAGTGATGATAATCAGTTCAAAAAGGTTTCTCTGTGTCTGGAGATAGTTATCTACTCTGCGTTTAGTAATGTACGATACGGACGAGTCACAATTAGTTTAGAGAACTTTTTCAGCCAAAAGATTGTTTTCAGCTCGGCCTTCTAGTAAAGCTTAGTACTGATGACCCACGAAAATTATTTCCAAGAACTTTCTTTTGATACTTTGCTGGCAACATTGCCTTCTAGGGAAGCCTACTAGATGTAAGTTACGACATTTAGGCCGAATAACTTTCTCCCTGTCGATAGAGTGTTACCAACTCTGCCGTCTAGTAAAGCTTAATACTGATCAGTTGCGAAAATTAGTTTGAGTTACTTTATCTTTGTCGATACATTTCTCTCAACTTTGCGTGCTAGTCAAGCCTATTACTGATAAGTCAAAATAATTAGTTTGAATAACTTTTCCTTTGTCGATAGAATGTTGTAAACTCTGTCCTGTAGTGGAGCACAGTACGGCTGAGTCACAATTAGTTTTAAAAAACCTTGTTTCTGTCGACAAACTGTTGTCAAATCTGTTTTCTAGTAAAGGACAGTGCGGATGAGTGACGATAATTAGCCCGGATGACTTTCTCTCTCGATAGAATTTTGTCAAATTTGCCTTATCGGGAAGCTTACCACTGATAAGTCGTCACGGTAATTAGTTCAAATAACTTGCTCTCTGTCAAAGATTGTTGTCAACTCTGCATTACACTAAAGCTGACTGCTGATGAGTCACGACGATTAGTTTGGATAAAATTATTATTGTCTATAGATCGCTGTAAGCTCTGTCTTCTAGTAAAGCTCAATGCTCAATGCCGAATTACTTCCTCTCTCCGTATGCATTCTAGTAAACATTAACACTGGTAAGTCACGACGACGAGTCCAAATAACTTTATCTCTCTCGATAAATTGTTGTCAATCCTGACTTCTTAAAGATAATGAGCAATGATAATCAGTTCTGATGAGTAATGATAATCAGTTTTGATGAGTGATAATAATCAGTTCTGATAGTGATGATAATCAGTTTTGATGAGCGATAATAATCAGTTCGAATAACTTTCTGTCTGTATGTTTAATTTTTACAACTGTCTTTTGAGTTCTCGTTGAAGAATGTAAAAATTAAAGAGAACGACAGGAGTATTGATTTGTTCGTAAATTCTAGCTGAACACAAAACGCTTAAACTCGTGTGTAACCTTTCAAAGCTCTTTCAATAGTTCGTCTTCCCTCGGTGCTAATATCCTCGAACAAGCTAGATTGAAGTGCACCACTGCTAAAACTGAGATCGATAAGACATCTTACATTCAGACGGCTGTTTGTTTATGACGCAAATTGTGCTACCCAAGAAACGTTTCTCAAAAAAATATGCTAAACAAATGCCGTAGTAGCCTGTAATAAAATGTGCTAGATTGCGTTCATGCATTTCTTAAGGGGGATTCAACCGCTCGTCACTGAATGGGCACATTTCGCTACACAAACCTGACCTTCAGGAATGCACGATAGTATTCATTCTTTTGGAGGTTACTTATGATAACGCAATGAAGGTTGTACGGCCCTTGAATTTTTCCTTGAGAGCGCTGGAGATTTTTAATAAAATCCAGAAATATGACCATTTTGACTGCTTTTAGCGTGTTTTGAGGCATTTTTGAAAATACAATTATTTAGAAGACAAACGTAACAAAACGCTTGGCCGTACGTACTAGGGGTGCCTCTAATTTTCATTTTAAGACCATGACGAGAAAGCAAAATATTGTTGTATTTGCGTATTTGTGTAAATAAAATCGCCCTGTTATTTTATTTCCAACTTGTTAAACGAGATGACGACACTAGTACTAAATGTCTCAAACCGGAGATTTTCTTGTTGTTGCTGTTGCTATTTTTCGCTGGAGCTCGAATTCGACCGCGATGTCTCGTTGCTCATGGATCGGTAGCACGTGTAGCGAAAGCTCGGGCTGTAAAGCTCGCTGATAGTGGATTCCATCAACCTCCTCTGTCCATTTCAATCTGGATGAGCATCGTACCGATGTGCTGTCATGTATCACTATTGCGTGATGCACGTTAAAGACGTCAGACAAGCAGCGGTATACTGAACTCTCTTTCATCTCCAACGAAGACACCAGATGCCCTCAGAGCTGACTAACTTCCCGTTGTATAAATACAGGGACAACAGAATTACAATTGATGGCTCCGTTGGCCGGCACTTTTGAACGTTGCAAAAAAAGAATAACAAACGTGCCCATTAGTGACCGACCCGAGGTTCCGCGACTTTGTCGCGAAGCTGCCATACACCTGCAATCAACTTAGACCCCTCCTTCGTGATTCTTCATTGTACACTATCAGTGCCTCACATTATATCGAACTGCATTATTATTATCATCCCTTATACGGGCCTCTCAGACATAGGCTGCATGCCTCTTTGGTGCCTGTACTTACGAGCACAAATAAATACCCACCTTCTTACAAACGAATATCTTGGTTTTATGTGTTACATCAGTGAGAGCGGTCGTGTTCCTTGATGACACGGGAAAAATATTGATGCCTGCAAGTGCAGGCGAACCAGATTCTGAAGAACAGTAAGAATTAATGCCATGCATATTAGGTTTTTTAAATGCCCATACACACAGTTGCGTCCTCCTCTCTAAGTTTCGCACTCTATTCCAACTGCGGGCGTCCCATTTTCAGACTTTAATCTTCCCGCGATGCGTAAATTATCTACACGGGCCAAAAAACAAGATTTTCTCAAAAATATTGCTAAGTGCATGCACTGCACGCGCTCATCTTTTCTATATAAGTAATTAGAAGTAAATATTCAAGATAAGATAGAAACAAATAGACTTTTCCTTTCAAGCAGTTATATGACTCCAGACTCCAGCACGTGTTGCACGTGTAACTAGTCATCAGCAGGTTCCTAGGGAAAGGCCTGATAAGGCTCTGAAGGCGAGACTTTTGTTGATTCTCTTTTGTGTGTGTGCATGTTAGTGCGCGTGGTCAACCGCTTGCATATGCTACAAGCGTGGCTCATAAGCACCCTAAGATCGTGCAGGGTTGAACAGAGATACTCTAATATGTAAGGTGCCTCAATGTCATTCTGCTTAGGGTGATGCCGCCCTTTGTAGTACCCGATGCCGACAGCACGCGCTCACGGGTAAAATACAAATAAATCGACGAAAACAAAATATCGCCATAGCACAGTCAGCGCCACAAACACGTGCCGGGACACGCTCTTTCGCCCGCTTCTGAACAAAAAATAAAAATAAAAGTGTGGGACAAAATGGCCAGATGTCTCCACCCTAAGCAAAGCGCACATAAAGGCACCCTACTGATATGTATTTGGAAATTAAAAAAAAATAATAGGCGAATGAGTTGCAAAGAAGGCTAAAATACTCAATCCAAACAGCATTTATTTTATGAAACATTATTTCAGATATTTTTATTCTGTGTAGACATTGTTTGGTTGCTAGTGGATATAAAAAGCAAAACAAGAAGCATGATTTCTATTATTTTTTAACAATTACAATATATTTTCTTAACGAACAAACAGGTGCTCACTCTGAGATGCAAATTGAATTTTGACGTTAGCGTTTTGGCGCCCGAAAAACTTTTTAGGGAAATTTAACACTTCCCGTTTTGCGGATTACTAGGAAATCAAACGGGCCATCAAATTGTAGAAAATACGTTTCTACCAAAGGTAAGGCGTACGTTTCTTTTTTTTTCTCTCTTC
The DNA here is from genome assembly GCA_037355805.1 of Ixodes ricinus. NCBI lineage: Eukaryota > Metazoa > Arthropoda > Arachnida > Ixodida > Ixodidae > Ixodes > Ixodes ricinus. The sequence goes on from JAZHYW010012050.1 coordinate 105,078, forward strand.
ACCTTTTTAATTTTTAGGCAAAATCAAATGAACCTCTAAATAACTTTAGTGTCTTTATAATAACCTCGGGAGTTCACAATGCTATTGTCCGTTATGAACACCTCTTTCAACAGTGATGACCTTACTATGTCACGGTGGAATGAAGCGGTGCTACCTTTTCTGTCTGGAAACAAATTGGGGTATGTGTATGTTTATACAGCTTAGAACATAGCCAGCCTCAACGGGCAACTTGTCTCCCAGCTGTAGATGAGAAATTAAGCCAGTGCAGTACAACCGGTAGCCTGGGGTCTTTAACGTGCATCACGGAGTAGTGATACACGACCGCACGCCGGTACGATGCTCATCCAGATCGAAACGGGCAGGGGTAGGGATTCAACCCAGGATCCCTGGGTTCTGCAGCTCGAGCTTCCGCTCCACGTGCTCCGAGCTGGTGTGCTCTAACCCACTCGGCCACCGATCTTTTTTTTCTTTTTCTTTATTGCAATTGGCCGCCGATCCCTCTTTATCTGTCTGGACTAAAGCCCTTAGAGGTTTTTGCGTTTGTCTTGCAAGTGGCGTCAAATGCGCCAGTGCACGAGGCCCGGGTCTCGAGCGGCGCTTGGAAGCAGTTGTCGCCGCAGTACTGAAATGAGCGGCCATTGGAAACGAATAGCAGCGGAGCATCCGCTCCTCGCACGTGTCTTGGGCGTTTCGACAACAATGGTTGGCGGTACTTGTAAGCTTGAATTTTATCAAAGGAATTCAGTCTGCACTTGCCGGCAGCGCCTTCAACTTACGGAATTTACGAGGATAGCTCGAGTGCAACATGGCTTTGTGTATTTGAGCGGTTCTTTTTCGGTGACAGGCAGACAGACGGAAAGTGTCCTTTCTTGGCATACCTGTTGCCAATGTTGTCAGCTGCTGTGCACTGGGCGCCCGATTGTGGACGAGTAGTAGAGCCGCGCCACTTGCTTGGACAGAGAACTCCTTGGTACAGTTCACGGGTAAGAAACGGTTGCTTCTTGTTGCTTTTGACTCGCCGCGCAGAAGAGTGGACCTCGCCGACGAGGTCCACACCTCTGGACGTGCAGAAGTGTGGACCTCGCCGCGCAAAAGTGTGGATCTCGCCACTAAATGAGCTATGCTTAGGGTCGGCACTCTGTTCCCCAATATTGCTGTGGGCGCCGCCATCTTGGTGCTTCTACAGAGCAGACGCCACTGCTGATCATCATGATTCAAAAGTGCGACTTGCTCGGCATTTGATTCCGGTGTTAGGAAGCTTATGTAATATTGCTTTGCTCTATCGCGAAGCGTTTAAACATTTGTGGAGGACGTAATAGCGTTTCCTGTGATTTCAGGCAAATTTTCAGATAACTGGCAGCCATGATTTTAAGCCACAATATGGACAAGTGTCGTTACTCTGAAACGGTAGCTTATTTAGTGTAAGCGTAGCTTACACTTATGTAGAGTAACAACAATTGGTCATATTGTGGTGTAAAATCATGTTTCCCAGTTATCTGAAGATTTAACTGAAATGACAGGAAATGCTTTTCCGCCCTCCACAAATGATGAAACAGTTCGCGACAGAGCAAAGCAATTTTATATGAGCTTCCTAACACCAAATCTAATGCTGAGGATGTCGCACTTTTGAATCATGACGATCGGCAGTTGCGTCTACTCTGCACAAGCAGCAAAATGTCGGCGCCCACAATAATGTTGGCAAGACAGAGTGCCAATACTCTAAGCGCAGCTCATTTAGGGGCTCTAGTTCTTCCCAGAAGTGGCGCGGGGCACGTATCTCGAGCATTTCGAAGAAAACCAATTGGTGCCACTTTTCCCAGGATATATATGGGCTTTACTCGACACATCCTGGGAGCAGGTTTGCAAACCAGTATTCAGACGAAGAGCAGGCCGATATAGGACATAGGAAATGCAAAACTGCCACTTTTTTTTTCTTTTTTTGTTGTCTCGCGTTGAATTAGGCTCTAAAAATAAACCTTTTTATTTTCTTCTTTTTTTGCAGAACAACGTTTGCGTGTCAATTGTGGTGGTTTACACGGCGGCAACGCCGCACCCTGTGCTTTCGATAATTTCGAACGTGGACGGAACTTCGAATCCATTCGGAAATCAGAGCTTATTCTACATTTTGTAAGCCACTGTAAACTACGTATGTCCTGGCTCGTATCTCGCGCCGCCTGTTGGCCGCTTCCGGCAGCGGCGAACACAGAGCGAAGAAGATCTAGCTCGATATCGGCGGCGAACAGCCCGTGGCCCGAGCCCATCTCGAGCGCCCGACCTGCATGCGCAGCTGCGAACATGCAACTCGTTTGTTCCGGAAAAATTCTGCGCCATCTCTGAGGAAAAGGCTACAAATAAATAGCGGTTGAATTCCACTTATTTCAACCACGACGTCATGGTGTCCGGTTTTAGGACGTGGACAAATTATTTAACCAAACTTGGCGGGCTCGAGTTCTCACCGTTCTGACGACGTCTGCTCAGCACTGCTAAAGTATATTCACACAGGTAATACATCACAAAAAACAGTGTTACTGCAAACAGGTGACAATTTGCTGACAAACATCAGGCATGTTTGAAACATGTATGTTTTGAACATGTCTAAACGTAGTGTTTTCATGACCAACGGTTTTACGGAAGTTTTCCTCCCGGTCTTCCATGTTTCCGCTTTATAACCAAAAGGCTGTTTCTGCAAGAAGATTTTCAACGTCACGCCGGAGAACGTCATTTGCGAGATATGCACCCTCACCTTCGATCCCATTTTGACACAAATCTTCTTGGCGTTGATATCGAGAGCCACCCTAGTTATCCCGTCCTAAGTCATCAAGGAAACACGTGCAGAGATTGTTAAACTTGTTGTTATGTATTTAGAGTTGTATAATTGGTGGCGCCTCCTTTGTGGCACTTTGTATTCCTTCACGAACCGGCCTTGACACCCACGTGTGTAACTTAACTAACCCTACGCCGCACAACAGCCATGTGCCCGGCGTCATTCCCGTTCTCGTAATAAAGTGTCAACCCAAAGACATATCACTTGTGACGACGCACAAAGTCAGCTTCCTGCAGATAAATATGCCCTTCTTGATGATTGCTGCGTAGAGGTACGCAGCAGTTGTCTGCTATGTACATCTACGTATTCATTTTAAAATCTCACATGACTGCACTTCACTCAGAATATATTAAAGTATGTTTAAAGGTACTAATGACATATGATACTAATTGTTCAGGTGTAGTCTAACTAGTTCAAAAACACTTGGAGTCAAACCGCGCAAAAACAGGACAGTCACAACTAAACGCAAGACAATCACTCTCGCTTTTACTAAGCTTATAAAACAAAATTATAAAAAAAGACTCGTATTGAACACAAATCAAAGTGATTAGTCTTAATACATCCGTGTTCACCACCACTTATTTTTTTAACGGCGGCCAGAAAATTAACAATATTGTTTCACTAATAACAAAATGCGTTAGTTAACTGGGTCTCTAACGAGCGGAACGTAGTTCCTATTTAGACTGGCAAGTGCGTCGAACATTTATATTGTCACTTTATGTTTTGGAGTTGGAAAATTCCACACAAAATGTCCTGCGATTAACACCCGTAGCTGTTCGTTCTTGAAAGATGTGCCTAACGAGGTTTGCTTGTTGTAGACAGGTTTGGTAATCTTTCCTTTTCCGAGACACACCTGCATGTTCCGAAGATTTTTGGAACTACAGACATCTTGGCCGAGGAACTCTTGGACCACAACGGGGACGGGATTAGATAGTGCTGACACTCAGAAACCTGAAACGGCCGCACACCTCTCATGAGTGGGGTTGTCCAGGAATGTCCCCTGAAATATCCCCGCAACAAAGTGAACGAAAATAGAAGTCCCTTCAAATGGAGAAAAAAAGATTTAGACCGAAACAGCCAAGAAAACGTTATCAAAGAACTCGCAATTGAATGTAATACGTTGACGGGAGTAGGGTTAGGAAGTAAATTTCATGACTATTTTAAGAATCTATTTTGTTGTGTTCAATAAGCAAGTGGTGGCTTCCGTTTAACTCAAGGCATCACAAAAAAATTGCTTCTTATTTTCTACAGATAAGACTGAAGCACTTTCGGTGTTTTTGAACCTTAAGAATAGAAAATGTATATCAATTTTATTGGCATACAAGTGCAGCCAGTAAAATACGTGATTGACATTGTTACGCCCTGCCTCAGGCATATTTTTAAGTTGTCGCTCTCGACTGGTGTTTTTCCTAAGGGTATGCAGATTGCTAAGGTATCTGTTTTATATGTCCGGAGCAAGAAATTATATGTCTAATTACAGAGCAATTTTCATCTTGCCCCTTTTTTCTGTAGGCTTAGAGAAGATCATACATATGGGACTTAGCACTTTTTGTGAAAAAATGTGGTATTTGCTCATTAATAATATAGATTTTGAGAAGGTCGCTCCATCAAACTAAGTCCTCTACAGCAAAAAAAATATTCTAAACAATATTGAAAACAAACTTCTAACGTTTGGGACTTCTATTAATTTATTGAAAGCCTTTGACCAGCTGAGTCATAGAATTGTTATTATAAATGCTTACTGTTTTTATAGAATTCGAGGGTACAGCTATTTAAGCTGTCGGAAACAAACAGTTGAAATGAATGGGTTTTCTCCAATACTGAAACCAGTACTGACAGGAGTACCTCAAGGTAGTGTCTTCGGACCACCGCTTTTTCATTTGTTTATGACTGATATCTTCGCCATTGCAAGTAATACCTCCTTTGTCATTTATGCCGACGATACTAGTATATCTTTCTTTAGAGAATAATATTGATAGATCAGTAGCCGATCCAAAAATTGTCCTAGAGATGCTTAGTTCATGAACTGTATTCAATTCTTTAAAAAAAATGAAAGTAAAACAAACGCCGTTATCTTTAAATCAAAAGGTTCAGTGTGCAATTGATAGTGCAAAGTTAATATTGAACCTCTTGGAAGTTGAATTTGTAAGCACTGTTAAGACTTTACGTGACATTTTATGGGACGCCTATATTGAAAACCTTACACCTAAACTGACGAATGCTGTAGGTATTCGACATAACCATCGACATATACTACCAACTAGTGTAAACCTCTTAATTTAATCTGCATTATTTAATTCTTGTATATACTTTTCCCACCTATAGTGGGGAACCACGACCAGTAAATTCCTTAATAAACTGTATTTATTTCACAAGAGAGCCATTCGAGTGGTAGCTAATACGCCGTATCATGCACACACTGAATCACCTTTTTATAAAGTGATTTCTAGAATATTTTCAAGAGGCCTTCGTCCTTATTTGAAAACAGATATAAATCGCCTCTTTGAGACCGTGACTTATAAGGGATGCTATAGTTGCCGTTCACACGCGTATTACAAGCGAGGGTGACATAGTGGCTTTCACGTGAGGATGGCATCACGTGTAACTAAAAACAAGTGCCATACAAAAGCCGCGATACCAAAAACCTATTGTGTGCTACGAACGGAAACCGGTTTCATGTAATTGAAAACCACCCGAAATTCGCGCCTCGCTTTCGATCCAGGCAAAGCGCTGGCCTGAAATTTGAATGCGCTGCAAGAGCCCCTCGACATTTTCCTGGGAAATAATCAGCTGTAGTCGTTTTAAATAAGCTGCTATGTTGTGTTCATCACTGGAAAACGACGTTCGACCAGCAAAGCAAGGCAGCCCACCGCACACCCTATGCCATAGAGTAACAAGTACCCTCTGATTGGGCTGCTAACCGTTACCTCCTCCTCGTTCACAAAGGGGGAATGACTTTTGCGATCGAGTTCACGGCTTGTTGCCTCGTACAGACCTGACTGGAACAGAGCGCTTAAGAGGTTGCCGTGTTCCTGAATGTATGGGAACGCCTTGGAGACGAGGAATCCGAAGAAGACGTTGCCGAAATGGTCTTTTCCAGGAGAGATTCCAGACAAGTCATTTCGGCACCTGCCGTCAGCTCCCGTCCCGTCCAAAAACACGTGCGTACAACGCCTAGATGCCCGGATGCACGCGTTGTCGTCGCGGCCTGCAAGGCAGGAGGGGCCGCAGTCGTCCAAGAGACGCTTTAGAGTGCCCAGTGTCCCCCTTCTGCTATCCTCAAGCTTCCGGCGCGTGGAGCTGTACTCAATGACGCAAGGCAGTATCAGCCCGGCCCTCGCGTGCCTGTCCAAGTCTTCAGTTGTCTCTATAGCTCTCTCGACGGCCGGCACGTTCGCCTCCGAGGTTATTTCGGACTGAATGTAGATTGCGAGGAAGAACATCCCAGCGAGCCAAGAGGCACACAACATCCTTTTGACTGCATGGTTAGAACGATAGGCAGGAGGCGGCGAACCTTGACCAACGAACGACGCAAATAGGAACAGCGCTAAGCGGGAGGTGTCGGCCGAATGCATTAGCCACCGACATGTTGCGTAGTGTATTGCTCCTATAAGGCAGGCACTTATGAGAGCCAAGGGCAATACTTGACGCAGAGACGGACCCAGATTCAAAACGGTTGGGACCTTACGACCCTCGGAACTGTAAAAACATATCCTAGCCTCCCCAGCGTATGCGTTGACGTGCACGTACAGACTTCTGTCGAAGCTGAGAACGCATCGGAGGATAGAGATGTCGGTCTTTTTTGGATTATGTCCTGAACAAACATGTCATACGTGCCTATTTCTCGCAGAACTGGCGTAATTCTGAATGCTGATGTTAAGATGTTGAAGGCAACGCGCAAGTGTAAGGCCTCTCGGATGTTTGTAACCGTTCAAGACAATACGACCTGAGGCATCCTTTATGAAGGCGCTTACGACAAAGGTCTTGTGCATCAGCCCAGTCCACGCACTTGGCCGATTCTTGTCGAACAACTTGTCAGCAGGCACCACCGAGCGTTCCGTGCAGTTCCAAAAGTCTGTTTTGGGAACGTCAGCTGCTGTTGCGTTCAGCGAAATCACGATGCAGCTTACTTCGGGATAATCCTTGTAAGAGAGGCCATCCGCCGTTTCGAAAACGAACAGCAGGCGGACCAGGGACAGGTAGATGACGTGCCGCCTGAGGTGCTCGAGGATGACGGTTCTCTGGTGCTCCGTAGAGGCTGGAACCAAGACGATCACCTTCGTGCTGGACATGGTGTGATTCTTCAGACGTTCCGCTTCCTGGCTTCCGAAGTGAGTCCACACCTGAACAGGAAAAGGAAGCCGATCGATCTACGCCATTGATTTGTCACTGAGCGATTCATGGAGGGCCAGGATGACAGTGAATTGTCCTTGTGCATTCAGTGACTTAACAACGTGTGGTGAAATAACAGACAAGCTTCCCTGATAGGTTGGTGTCATGGCGGCTACCGTTATCGTCGTTATCAACGCGGAGCGGGACATTGCTTTCTGATCTGTATCCACAACGGAAGAGTGTGCGTCTCTTGCTAAGTAAGAGTCGTCAGCTAGGTCGATCTGCGTGTTGTCATGGTGCTTGTTTCAGTTTGGTGCCTTGTTATGCCGCCTTGAAAGCATGCAGTACATTTGCTTCAGTTCGGCACTGTTGCAAGAAAAAATGATCTATAATCTCTCTTTTATTTGAGTCGTTAGGAAAGTTGATGATTTTAAGAGTCGATATACTCGTGAAGAACATCGTCACTTTGCCGAGATTTTAAAGATGACCGACGTGAAATCTCTCGTCCAAATATTAAGGGAAAGATTGCAAACAAACAAGAGGAACACACACATACACGCGAACACCCATGCGCACGCACACGGAAGGCAACAACGATATTTTATGGATCAGGACTGGTAATGCAGTACGGCTGGCGCCCTTTCACAACCCGCGTGCATGGGAGTTTAATGAAAGGCCCGCCACAGACTAACGCCGAAAAATATGTAAATAAAATGCATCAAACGATAATATGCCCTGCCCTAAAAAGTTGTATATATGGGGTTTTCACCTAAAGTTATGCATGGTTTTGGGATGGAACTTTAATTTTGACAAAACACACGCACACACACACAAACACACACACACAGCAAACACACAAACAGGAACAGATGTGTGTGAGTTTGTGGGTCCGTGTGTGTGTCTGTGTTTTGAGAGAATTCTGGAAAGTTGGCGCAAACGACAAGCTTGGCGGATTTTTTTTCCCCTCCAAGGTATTGAATATTGAACTGGCCGAGGCAAAAATGTTTCTTCCATCGTTTGGAGATCGCATGTTAGACCACTCAGTATTTTATCATCTTATACCGCAGCTCTTAGGCGCCCGTTTTCGGCTTGAGCGGCGTCGCCGTCGCCGTCGGCGTAACGCTTTCTTGACGCGTCGCCGTCGCCATCGGCGTGGCCGTAACGCGTCGGCGTAGCGCTTTTTCGTGACGCGTTGGCGTCGCCGTCGCTGTCGGCTTAACCGTGACGCGGTATCCGAACTGGCTTGGTGCAGCTTATTGAGCTTTTTAATGTATTTGTTTTCTTTCAGACATATGCTGGGTTTCTGTTGACAACTAAATCAGGCGTAAGAAAAGCAAAAAAGATAAAAAAACTCTGCTTGGATATAAAATATACAGACGTGATAAAATGGCAATACTCATAGCGGTAAAGAGGAAAATAATAGCATATCACCATGAAGCTCGTACTGATATGCAATAGAGGAAGATAATAAACAAAGACAGCTTGAACCAGCAAAAAATTAACATGTTGAGACCAAAGTAGTAAAAGTCTTTTACTAATTTATCTCTTTGTGGGATTTTACTCTTAGTTAAATTCTACAACGCTCTCACAAATTGCGTCCTCTTGTGGAAGCCGGTTCTATTCTTCAATGGTGATCGAGGAAGAAAAAGTAGAACGATTTGTACGTCATCAGAAGGGCATCGGTGAACGAAATCGAATCTTCTAACCCCGAGGGTCTTTATTAGTTTAGTGTACTTAAGAAAATCGATATTAAATGTGTTGTTTAATAACCAAAGCGAAAGAGTTAAGTGAAAGGAGTATTTTCTGAGGAAAACGATAAGCGTTTGCTGCCGGACTTGCAACGCGAAATGGATTTCGTCATACGCGTCCAACGTGTACTGGCTTAGTGCGTAAATTTTATAGGCTGGCTCTAACAGAACGAACAAGGGTCTGTATGAATGCAGCCCAACGAATACGCAAAAGATGACGAATATTAGAAATATTGTTTTATTACCCGTTATGATGAACGAACAGTCCGCTTGCATATTCATACTGCTAACGTAATAGCTCTCAAAACCACTTGTACTTCCACCTAAAAGCGTATAATGTTATAACTCGTATAACGAGATTTACAAGAGCCAAAACCGTGTGTTGCAATAGGAACGTCGAAATGCGTTTCCAGCAATTCTGCATATTTTATTTCATTTCACAGTTTTATGCTTGACGTGACTAAGGTAAAACGTGTGCCCTTAGTGCATTTTCGCATTTGGTTAACTTCCGAGCATTTTTCGGCAATGGCCTAAATAAGAAATTGAAGATTCAAGGCCTTGTCATCAGAAAACTTAACTGAGATGTCAACGGCTGAGGACTAAATAAAAAAAGTCAGTAGGTTCAATTTTGCGGCATTCAATTACCCACAAATGATCTTACTTTGAACTGTCCTATAGACCAGTGGCGCCGACACTTTTGGGTCAGGGGCCAAATCAGGAAACTGCCGCTGTTTCGATAACAAAAGAAAAAGAAAGCAGATATGAAAGAGGAACAATGAAAATAAATAATTTAGATAAGTATATAAAGTAAAAGTGAAAATTTAGAGTAAAAATATAAAATTAAAGTCTAAGGTGGATGAATACATAATATTTACTTTAAAAATCTACATTTATATTTAGCTAATGATGATATTCCACATGACTGGGACCAGAATGTGGAACTTGAACGAAACCAAGAACCGGAACTGAGCCATTTTTTTATGGTTGAACTGAAACGGAACCGAACCGAAGATGTCGCCGGCGTCTTGGGGCTGAACCAGAACAAAACCGGATCAATGTTTAACAGTGACCGGCCCCAAAACTATTCAACATATTTTCTTTTTGTTAATACCATGTGAGATTTCAAAACAAAAATTGACGCAGGTCTCTTAATTGTAGAACATCGTCGTATACATAATTGCAATGAATGATAAAAGGTGGAAAATTATGGCGGGTTTGTATTAGCATTCCAATTAATCATGTGACGTCATGGGTCATGTGGTCACGTGACATCACGGCGTCAAGTCGCCGCGTAGCGTTACGCGATGACATCACTTTACACTAAGCCATTACACCCAAAGTTACTAGATGGAGTATGCGTTGCTGAGACCGTAACATCACGGGACATTGCAGATTGCAGCGTGTGTCAAGGTATACCAGGACGCATTCGATTGTCGTGCGCCCGAAAACTCAACTGGGCTCATGACAATCATAGCATCGGCCAACGATCGATTAGTGGGTCGTGTTCAATCAAAGATGGGAACAGATGAACTATAATAACAATTTCTGAGCTTAGTTCCCAGCGGAATATGGGCTGAAGGAGCAAAATCGTCGCACAGCCGGTTTAGCTTGTACGTAGCAACGAGGGACTTGTATGCCTCGTTTACTTCGAAGCGCTAGAATGCTGTCGTTATAATTTTTATTTACAGAAAAACGATGTATTTGTGGGCGATATTCGTCCCTGCAGATTATTCACCGGATGCAGACAGTAGCCCGGAATTTACGGTAGTGGCAGAAAATTGAACGTCACTAAAATGTTGTATGCATTTTGTCTCGAAACTTTCTTCCACTTCTGCAATGAGCCGACGTATTTGAATGTCTGGTAAACAAGTCCATAAAAAACATGCAATGGCTGCATTAAGACGCTGCAAAGACACTAGGAATTCCAGAAATTATGTCCATCCAAAGTATGTTTTAACATTGGTAATTTTGTTATACTTTAACAATTCAATCAGCCTCAACAATACCGATTAAATTATTAACTAAGTAATTACACTAATAATCAACACCTAGTCTGTTAGATTTGTTTTTTCGCTGCATGGTTTTCGAAAACATTTTCTGCTCCCGGTTTACTGGTTCCCCACAGCGCAACGTGCATAACTGTATTATTATACTCTGCCGCATTCGTCAGCACGTAATTAAAACTGAAATTTTGTTACCAGTGCTCGAGACTTGCTGAACACTGTCCCATTTATATGCGGTATATTTCCTAAAGGTGGCTTCAATACGGAATTTGATATGTGTAACACTAAACAGGTGCGCGTGTTCGAGTAAGTGAATAAATGAAAGAGAACAAAGAAATATTTATATATTTCTTTAAGAAGAATCAATAAAAGCACTGCAATATTTTTGCTAAGTTTTTCTCGGGACACTTTATGATAGAGATGCAGAGCGTGACCTAACCTTCTTGTGCCAGCTAGTCAATGGAATCGTAAAAAATACTGTATTCTTTTAGCTTACGTATATATTCAAGTCCCACCTCATTTGACTAGAAATCATTGTACTTTTTATGTTCATACCATACATTTTTCATCACTTTGAATGCTCATTAACTCACTTTTAAAAGTATGGATAATTCAAGTATAGACTTTTACTCCTACTTCAGTATATTCATAAAGAAAGTGGAAGGGCTTCTTGTGACTTCTTGAATTGAGGGTATGTTTGGTTCCTGACCTTTTTCTTGTTTGTTTTGCTCTCGTTCTTTTTTTTTTTTTTGCTTGTATCCTGTTCGGGCACCAAATTGAAGACCTTCCGGTTGTTTTTGGGCACACTAAAATTATAATTATTACTATTATTAATATTACTACTATCATTATTAGTATGATATTTTTATGTTATATTTGTGTATCCCTGCTTTAGATATTTTGGTAGCTTGATGTCACATACTTTAGTAATATTAAATTTACTTTTTTACTGATGTGTATCAGGAAACAAAACTTGTGAAAACTTTACTTTCTGTTTGTCTCTTCAGGAGCTGCAGGCTCGCTCATCAAGGTGGTGTTCTTCATACAAGCCCTAGATGATTTTGATGAACTCGGGTCTGTACCTTGTTTTATATGTTCCTGCAATTTAGATTATAATTAATATTTTATTATTACCATTATTGGTTTTCTAATGAACTAAGAACGCTACTAAAAGGGAAACACTTTTGCACAGAAAGTTTAAGAAAAGTGGTCTCCCAAACTGGGAGGTAGAATTCAATTTTGTAGAAAGAAATGTAAGATAATGTTGAACCGTGACCGCCTCGCGTATCATGACTCAGTGGAATCTGACCTTGTCAAAAAACCTAAGAAATATTGGAGGTACACTAGATCACTTTCCGGGTAGGATACCAGATCGAAAATAGTTTTGGATCACCATGAGAGAGATGCGGAGTGCGTGCCCGAGCTATTTGCGGATCATTTTAGTTCAGCCTACAAAGACAGTACCGTCTGCTCCTCTGCCACATTGTCTCACTTGAATGAATTCGGTGACTTCCTAAGTTACATTAATGTCGACGAGGATTAGATAGAGCTAGGTATTAAAAAACTGAAAGCCACGCTATCTGTGGGGTACGATGGTTTACCATCTGCAATTCTCAAAACTTTTCATGATATACTCACACCTACAATATGTGCAATATTTAACAACTCATTAAGGTCAGGAGTATTCCCCGAAATGTGTAAGATTTCCGTCGTCGTTCCGGTTCTGAATTCGGGAAAGAAAGGTGATGTTCTCAACTCTAGACCGATTTCCCTTCACTCTTCATTTTCCAAACTCTGAAACTGTCATTCATCAATTCTTGTTTTTAAAATTTCGAAACTTCACCGTCCCTAATCAGCATGGGTTTTCGACCGGCAGATCAACGACTACTAATCTTGGAAGTTTTATGTCTACCGCATCCGGGGTAGTTTGAAACAGAGTTCCGCTAGCCGTGGTCTACTTCGACCCACGTTTGACGTTGTAAATCATACAATTCTTTTATCAAAGCTCTCCGCCTACGGGGCTTGCGGCAGAGTATACGACTAGTTTCTAAGCTATTTGTCAAACAGGAAAGCTTACGTTAAAGTCAAGAGTATGAACTCTTCATTGTACGGGGCAAGTTCTGGCGTTCCTTAGGGATCCGCCCAAGGACTGCTCTGTTCTCAATTTTTTTTTGAAGACGTCTCTAATGCTATTCCTAATTGTGATGCATGTTCTTTCTTTAGGTGGTGCTCAGCCAATAACCTTCTCTTAAACCGTGCGAAAACCTAGGTTATGACATTTACTTGGAGGCACAGAATACATTTTTCGTATACAGTATTCATGGTGAACCTCTGTCTCGGGTATGTGCAATGAAAGATCTGGGAGTTATATTCGATCCTAGCCTGCGATTCTCTAGTCACGTAACCAGGCTCGTTAACTCGTCTCTGCTCACACTGGGTGTTGCGTCTCGCTTAACGAAGGACTTCAAGCATCCTCCTGCGTTTCTCACGTTGTACCGCTCGTTATGCATGCCCCAGTTGGAATATGCCTCAGTTGTGTGGAGCGGAATCTCTAAAACTAAGTAATTAGAAAGCGAACGAGTTCAGAAAAAGTTCATTTCCAACTTTAAACATCGCTACCTTATGAAGGATGTTCATTGTTCAACTTATGAAGCAACGTTAGAGTGTGTTGACTTGCTAAGCCTGCACCGACGTCGGCAGAAGGGGCGCCTATTGTTTTTGTTTAAATCATTGCATGATTCGATTAATTCACCAAGCCTCTTGTCTGAAGTCTGTCTTATGGTTCCACGTGTGTCTACTCGGAAACAACCATCATTTTATATTTCCAAAACGTTTAGTCTTTTAAGCCCAATTATTAGACTGACTGAGTGTTATATCCGGCAGTCTGAGAAACTCGATATTTTTAACTCGCGCTACAGGGCATTTCTTATTTACATTGAAGACCTGTCCGGCGGGTGAATAATGATTGTGGTTCACTTTAAGATTGATTTCGGAGAGCACAGACATTGTTGGGTCTCTACGTGCGCTACTGCTTCGTATAATATTCGTTTTGAGTGTCTCTGAAACTTGTTTTTATATTACTGCAATTTCTCATCATTGTACACAAGACCTAGAAATTATGTTTTCTTATCATTCAGCTCAGTGTTTGTCGTGTATGATTACATACAGTTACTTATAGTGCATAGCTCTTCTGTATTTGTGTGCTTTATGCATTCATTTCCATCCAGTGTACCAGTACTAACGCCGCAAGGTTGTTCCTGGGCAGTGTAAAACACATTGATTGATTGATCGATTGATTGATTAATATTATTTTTCAAGCCCGATGGTCAACCATTGTGCCTAGGAAGCTAAAGATGGTATGATGTGGAGTGATCTTCCCGCGCAGGTGTGAGGGTGACAGGTTAAGGCGCTTACTGAACGTACCGCAGTCTTCAGATTGCCTGGCAAGAGGAAGGAGCGGTCTGAAGAGGAGAGAGCTGAACGGATATTACGACGTATCGTGTAAAGACATCTTTTTTAGTAAAATGAGCGGACATTTAATGCGTAGTTACCCGCCATGAGATTCGCCTCAATTCATTCAGCAGATCATAGTTTTCACAGTGCACAATAAATATCATGTTACATTTTGATGCTGTCTGCGTATATAAGCTAAATCGTGGTCCATCATTGACACCAGGGAATTACCCAAGAGTGGCTTAGGTTACACGTTCGTAAATGCCAACAAGTTGCTTCATTGTCCACACGAAGGGAAAGATCAGCTCTGCCTGCCGAGACGCCAGTCTCACCGACAACTGAGTCTTACTCCAAGTAGTCGAGACGTAGAACAACTCCTCACTCTTACGAACCCCCCCCCCCCCTTCCACCTCCTTTGTCATATGACCGTTCTGCATATTGCTGCCTGCAGGGCCGAGAAAGCACAGAATTAGATCACGGTATACTAGAAGATTCGCGTTTATTCTGGCACCGGTCGTAACTTTTATCATTTATTCCTGCTTCCTTGTTCTCAAAAGTGCCTGTTCATTCTCGCCCGAGCGCGTGACACTCTAACCTTCTTTTCCAAATTGTCTATGTAGTCACGCAGACTAGGTAAGAAGCGGCCCGCGACCTGGTCGTGTCAGTCTGTCAGTCTCGCTTGCTGTTACGCCACCGAATCGCCGCCCACTTTTCTGCTGCCTCGACGCTCGCCTTTTAGTTTTTTTAGTGCAAGTTCGTCAATTAAACCTTTAATTTCTGTTCACTGTTCGTCCTCTAGTCACCTTCATTCGTGGCAATATGACGATTGGTAACAGTGGAACTCATCGCGTCCAAACGTCATAGTTTTATTTCAATCTGTCAACTCTGGATTCATGCAGAGGCAAACAACTAAAAACATAAAGAAGAGACTGAAGGATTGAACGAGTCAAAGTCAGAGTGTGAGTTTCCACAGGAAAACACAGTTGAGAGTGCCTACCGACAATCTCACTTGGTTGCTATGTGCAGAAATACCTAAAAATTTGAGTAGCAATGAAACTCAAATAAAGACTTAGAAGGGCACTTCACAAACACTAGCACCTCTATGCACACGCAAGTACGAATTTTCACACCGTTCGCAAAATGAGAGAAGGCTCCATGTCAGCCATGTTGTCCCTCTCGAGCGGATTGGCCCTGTTTCCCTCCTGCTGCACCGCTTTCTTTACTTATTGTTTTCAAGCCGAATAAATGGATCAGTTCGTATCTTCCTAACGTCTTACAAAGTGCGAGCTCGTGCGACGCGCCTTTCTCCCAGCTGAGCCCAGACTAAAAAAAAAACATTATTTTTCAAAGGAAACTTTAGCCCGCCCGATCCCGGCCCATGACCAAAGGCAGTCATATTTACGGAGCGCTATGCTGAAACGCGTCATGTTCTGCATGGTTTTATTCGCTAGGACTTTCTGCTCTCACTCGATTTATTTGAAATTACCAGAAGACCTTGCGATGTTGTTATTTGTTTATTTAAGAAGTATATTTACGCTTTCGTTCGCTCGTGGTTAAGGCAGTAGAAGCGAAGAATAATATATTTTTCACTAACAAAATAAATACGACGCGTAGATGTCCTATCTCATTCGCGGGTAGTAGTGTATTTTAGTGTAGCTTATGCGAGCAAACTAAAGCAGTATTTCTTTGCGTTAGCATTGCGTGTTCCACACTGCGCTTGCACGAGTCCCAAAGTGCGTCTCGGCATGGCGCATGGCGACGACGCGCATGCGCAATGTGGAGACGCAACACTAACGATTTTCCTCTTTTACGCAATATTAAAACTTTCCATTATCAAGGTTTGTACATCGCACGCTTTACTTGCGACCATAGAGATATAAAGCACTGCCAGAGATTTCTTTTTCCTTTTTTTTCCTTGGCAACAGAACAGCCGCTTTGACGTCGCAGGCGTGTTGAAGCCTTGCGCCACATTTTCGAACAGCTGTAGAATGAGTTTTCTCTGAGTAACCTGATTGGCTGGAGCCATCGTGGTTCTTGCCGGAATGTTCAATTTAAAGAAGGATTATTGCTCAGGAACACGAAATCGTCGTCGAGGACCTCTGCTTGCCTGGCCGCAGTATCGAACGGAGGTAAGTGTTCGTGCGTGTGTTCTACTCTCATGAAAGGCACATTACTTCCAGTTAACAAGACTGCTACAGAAAACTGAAGTCCAATTTAATTACACAGTTTTTAAGGAACCTGAGCATTGTACAGACCTGTTTCTGGAAAAAAACAAGTCAGTTTTAAATTACAGTTCAAGCCGTCGGCCTCCTAATAACATAAAACAAGGCGGTGTAAGCTTTGAGTGAACTTTCTTTACTGAGCACCTCTGGTGAATAATTTTCAATTAAGCTACTACAAGCGGAGACACTGAAGCATGCAAGATTACGGGCAGCAGCAATATCAGTTTTGTATTTCTTAAACCTAATAAAGGTGATGAGGTATCGTAGGCAAAAAGAAACTCTAAATTGCCTCTGTGATGACCTACAAATACGCCCAGTAAAACACTTTCTTGATATCATTTCACCTCCGTAACCTATAGTTTCTATATTTATTTTTGTTTTGGTTGTTCACTGAGGAAATCCGGGTAGCGAAATAATGATAATAATACAATTGATGCAAAGTTGCAAGCCAGCTGGACAAGAATAACGATAATTCCTGGAGAGGGAGAACAAAAGACAAACACACACGTCCAAGACCCGTCTTCAATATGAAAACAAAAAGTATAGTTTTAGTAATTTTTTTCTAATTATTTGTTCTTTTAAATCCTGGAGCAATTATTACAGATACATATGTTTCGAACTAGGAATAGTTGACTGCTATATTCTCATTCTTTTTTTTTTTTGGGGGGGGAACGCCGTAAATTAGTTTAGTTTTGTTAGTTGAAGAACAACTACACATTGAAAAAGCATTGAAACATAATGGTGGTATCTAGTTGGCGTGCTCGTTGATTTTATAAAAGTGAAAAACACCAGGACATGCCTTCAAAAAGTGTTTCTTTCTCCTTTGTATGTGCCTCTTCAGTCTTCAAACTGCGGCGCATCAGACTTGCCTTCAAGTAAGTGTTTACATTTATGTTAACGTAGATATAAGTATTATGTATTCTACGTCTAGTATATCTCCTTGTAATGGCCCATGGGCCGAGAGTATCTGGAAATAAATAAATAAATTTATAAAAGGTATTTTGGTCGTCTATACTCATATGCCCTGTAAACATCATAACGAGTTTTTAAAGCAAAGTTTATTGCTCCTTTACATTATATTTGAGCCACTCTTTCTACTTTGTTAAAATTACTGGACATTCATGAGAAAAGAAGCGCATCTTGCCATGTCTTCTGCAAGAAAGAACCCTAGGTCCTCTATTTTTCAACCTAGGCATGAACGATGTCGCGAATCTCTAAGCCAATGCTAATTTTGTAACTCAAGTTTATGACACAAGCGTGTTTTCGCTCCTCGAAGTTTATTATAAACTTGTTGATGCTGTTAACTTTTCTTTGTTAAGGTAAGACCATGGCCACAATATAATGGATTTTTAGTTAAGACAATAAATATATTGTTTCGTTTGAAAATAAAGCTTTTAAGCTTATATGTTCAAACTTTGCAAATGCGGCAAAAGTTATAAACGTAGTTAAAATAGGTTTCTTTTTATTATTCCCAATTTCTTTAGTCACTCAATCTTCCAAGTGTGTGCGGATGTTTACAGAAGTAGGCTGATTGTTAAAAGAGTAACCAGCATTATTTCTCAGTACAAAAGTGTACAGAAGAAAGATAAACGGAAAAGATAAGCATGTGTTAAACTTTTTTTCTTGTTAGTCCAACAACAGAAAGACAGAAGCAACGTATGAATGTACTTATGGACATTCTCGGTACAATATTGGAGATGCTGAGTGTAGTTGGTAAGTTGACCGTGGCCTTGTTCCCGACACACTTCTCCCGACTACGACCCACTCTCTCGCGCTAGCGAGTTGTGAGGCCGATATATCGTCGCTCGCTGCTGCCGCCGTCGACGCTCGCGGCTGCTTTCTCGAGGCTCGTATTTTTCTCTTGTTTCTGGCACAAGCTCGGCGATTAAACCTTTATTTTTAGTTTTACACTTGTCTTATCCGTTTCCATCCGGGACAATACATTCTGCGATATCTCTTCTCAAAAAGTTTCATGTTCTGAGGACATCTAAGCGAACACTAGTAAAGCGAAATACGACGTAAGAATGCGCCAAACGCTTCGCCTAAAACGCGATAGCTGTTAGTGGATCACTTCGATGTTTCGCGCCATTGATACCGCTTCATATCGACGCGAGCCATCTTCGACACTCCGCCAAAACATTCCACGGGCGGCTGATAACAAGATAACAAGCAAGCAAGCAAGATAACATGTATGGTTAGTAAAATACTTTCCGCCGGGCAATCTGGCAGTGCACTGGGATAGGTGTCCATTTGACCCAGAATTAGCGCACATAACAGAAGGCACAAGTTGGCACACGTTTCGCCAAAGTTCACGCTGATTAAACTTCTAGTTTGATACGGGATTTTCGCAGCCTCTGCGTGGAGCACGGGGAGCTAAAGCTCGTGCTGCGGAGCCTAGGTATCCTGGGTTCAATCCCCAACCCTGCCTGTTTCGAACTGGATGAGTATGGTACCGGCGTGCGGTCGTGTATCTCTACTGCTTGGTGCACATTAAAGAACCTGGGCTCGCGGTTGATTCTCAATGGCTATATTGCCCATCTAAAGCTGAGGCACTCGACGCTCAGTAAGGCAGACTGACTTTCCGCTGTAAAAACACGCTCACCAATTTTTTTTTATATTGCGTGCGGTGAAAACCGAACGCGTGTTTCATAAATTATTAACGTCAGAGATTCGTTCTAAGCGATATTTGCGCAAAGTGCAAAAATCGTTGCATCGCCTTTCTAACCTCATCGGAAAAAGGACTTGATTATTTAGACAAACGGCGTATTCAACAGTAGGCCAGTTTACGCCCTTTTTTTAGATTGTCTGAGGATACTTTTGTTGAGAAAGCTAATGCAGCCGTTAATTATAACTTTAACCTCTTTAGTCTCCCCAAATTGTCACACGCATAAACTTGTCTTACCTATTTATTTTTTTCCTTTGTAATGTAACCATGCCAGGAAAAATCGGAAGCTTGGAATTTAGTTTCCATCATAGTTTTTATTGATGTATCATATTGGACACAATGGGTAACATAGAGGTAAAAATGACAATCATCGAGGGTTCTCGAAATATAATTATGAGAAGCGGAATGCTTTGAAACAGTTGCTTCTACTTTCGAAACACAAAAAGAAACATTCATGGGTATTTGAGAAACATTAAAAAAATAGTTCGCACGGTGTGATTCTACTGCCGTATGGCAAACGTGGCAACCAGCAAAAGAGTCCTCGGAATGTAAGTACGAAGAGTGGAATGCTTTGTAGCAGTTGCGGCTACTGTTGAAGCCTAAAAATACTTTGCATGATGTGCATTCAACTCTCGTTAGTGCGCTGCACCCCGCATAGCGACAACTAATGCGGCGTTGTTCTGTGGTCCCCATCACGGGCAAATGCTGGGCTCCGCATTTTCTTTTCGCTGCTGGTGGAAGAGGAGAGCCTTTTTTTTTGCTTTAAACTGGGTCTTGCATTCTTCAGTGCTCTCGTCACTGTCTTCCTCGCTTGTCTTTTGACCCTCTTCACTGTATATCAGCCCTCTCCAACTGACATGCGAAAGTCCAGGTAATTAACAATGTCTTTCTTCTTTTCCCTTCCCTTTGAAGGTCTTTCTTGTACCTTAGCCACGCTGCTGCAGTTGAAAAATCAATCATGTGCGAAATTAGTCGCACGGTTCATTTTCGAGTCTTAGCCCTTGCCCTGAACATACTAATACAGCGGTCAAGGTTGTCAACACCGCCCATGTTGGCATTATATTCCGCCACAGCATGTGGCCTGTCCAGTGTTAGATACTTCTTTGTTTTTTTGCACCATCGTCAGCAGGCATCTGTTGGGTCTTTTCCCAATCGTGATGATGCAACCAGTACAGCTCGGCTATCGTACCACTTGATGAGTACTAGTGAGCCAGCACTGCGTACGACTTGTTCACTGGTGCCCCTTCCCTTCTTTTTTAATTCGCTTTTTGACTTAAGCTTGCACCCAGGAGGTACCCTTGAATTCATGACTGTCCCACAACCCGTCAAGCCTCGCTTCTGGATCAGATCCAAAAGAGGAATGGATGTTAAATACCGGTCCATAAAAATGCATGTATCCGGTGGCAAAGACTCTGAAAGCTTCAGGACCACCTTACCACCAATGTCAAGTTTATGAACAGCGTCATCCGGCGAGATGGATGACCCGTTACCTTTATACATCAGGAAGTCAAATGGAATGCCCTCTGGTGTGGTAACCACGAAATTATTGAGACCCATTGGATTGGGCTTGCCGCGAACGTACATTCGCATCTTGGTCTTGCCGTGGAACTGTATCATTTCTTCGTCAATTGATGCATACCTTACGCGAGGTGTGGCAAGGCAGTGCTGGCGCACGCGGGAAAGGAGGGGCCTGACTTTCCAGTATGCGTCGGTCTTCTTAGTTTTCTCAGGCACATCGTCGTCATCAACTACCTTCACATTGTTCCTGAGCAGGAAAAAGCGGTCTCTCGAAATGGTGCACCAGATGAGGGGCACCCTCGCTTTAGCCGCCCATGCCATGCTCACACGGGGTACTGAAAAGTATTGAAAATAGGGTCACTGACACGGCCGGCCGCAAGCCAAAATAATTACGATGACATACCCCTAGGCATGCAAGTCCGATGCTGCAGCCGAACATCTTTAGCTCAAGAGAACTTCTGTTCAGGCTTTTCCCCGTAACCTTCACCGCCCTCTTGTTTGTCAAGATCGCCGACCTTTCAAACCATTCTTCACCGATGTATTCTTTGAAGTAGCCCAAAGGGTCCTTTTTGCTCAGAGGTTCAGGGCTGCAAGCTGTGAAGCTACCAAATCCTGTTGGAGCGAAGCTGAAATGCAAAAGATGTAATGTATTATCTACTCTAAAGAGAAGCGTGTACCTTACCTTGAGGAGGGCTTCCAAAAAGAGGTCTTTTAGCACCTTCAGGGGCATCACGCGGAGCGTCATCATCAGGTTTGTCGTCGGAATCATCAATTTCGTCCTCCGATGAAAACAATTAAGGAGTCTCCACTGAACAGCACATCCACTATTTCATCATCAGTCAAAGGTTTAGCTGAAAATACAAAGCGGCAAAGCGTGAAAAACCGCGGAACAGGACCAACCCTAGTCAGCACTGAGACCCACTTTATCAAATGTGATACACTCACAAAGGGCTTCGCCAAAAGGAAGGGTAATAAAGCTAATATAATATAAAACTAGATATCTACTCCGCAGCCCTTCCTGCAGGAGTCATGCAAAATTTTACGATTAGCCAAAGCCAAATGAGATGCAAAGGCCACTCGTTCTAAGTGGGAGTAATTTTTCTCTGCTTTTGACAATGACTGGGAACGAAATCCAACAGGTTGCACGTCACCTCAAGAGCGATGAAAAAGGACAGTTCCAATTCCCCGTGGTGAAGCGTCACATTCAAGAACCAGGGGCTTTGTAGGGTAGTAGTGAGTTAACATGTTGGACCCAATCAAAGCTGCTTTTGCTATTTGAAAGGCCCGGTCTTCATCTTGTCCGCAGTACCATTTGCGTCCCTTTTGTAATAGAGCATACAGGGGAGGGGGATACCGGTGGCTCCATTTTGGACACAAGCCGGTTATAGTCGGTTATGAGGCCCAGGAAAGAGCGTAGCTCGTTGTCGTTCATTGGTGCTCCCGCATCCTTGAGGGCTTCCAGGTTCTTAGCAATTAGATGTATCCCCTTATTGTGAATTCTGTGTCCCAGGTAGACCCCTTCTGCTTTTCAGAAGCAGCACTTCTCCCTGTTCAGCTTGACTCCGTTATCGCGGAGCACCTGCAAGACCCGACGAAGTCTTTAACCGCCGTCCCCGTTCTTCTCCGCGACCAGTACATCATCCAGATACACTTGTTCTCCTGATATGCCTTGTAGCAGGTTTCCCATTCTCCCCTGGAAAATGGAAGGGGCTGACGCCAAGCCAAATGATAGGCGGTTGTAAAAGAACAATCGTTTGTGCAGGCTCAATACTGTCATCCTCCTAAACTCTTTGTCACGAGGAACTAGGTTGTAAGCTTCCCGAAGGTCCAGCGTGCTCAAGCAGTCACCACCATTCAGAGAAGCGAAAATGTCATCGATCAGCGGTAAAGGGTACTGCTCGGTCGGACATGCCTTGTTTATGGTGAGCTAAAAATTACCGCACCGCCTTTGATCAGATGAGACCACATTTTGAATGAGGTAGTTCTTGGTAGTCCCCGGAAACCTGATCCAAGTCCCCAGGTTCAGACTCGAGAGACAGCAGTTGAGCTGAAAGAAGGCTGAACGCTTGAATAACGTTGCGGCCAACCAGACTTGGTGCGTGGCATCCCGAAACTGCTAGCTCAGCGTTCACTTTACGTCCTTCGTAACGGACCTTGAAACTCAACTTCCGGATGATAGGTACTTTGCCGAGGTAGCAAGACAAGCTCAATGCGGTGTGTTGCAAACGAGGCCAGCTTGCTTTGTTCTCGTCGTATATTCTTTTTCGAAATGACGCAGACCGGGAGCCTGTGTTCAGTTCCATGAGTGGTCAACACCACCCCACGTGAACAGCTGCTGGATTGGCGCATTCAGGTCGATCGAGCCCTCTTGATCCGGTCGCGGAAAAATGACATCATTACCGCCGTCGTCATCAGACTGTTCCAGAAAAGGCACTGGCCTCATCAGCCGGTGTTGTCTTACGTGAAGTACAGCGCCTGTGCAACATGTCCAACCTTGCTACAGCGAAAACATGTCTTTTTCCGAAAACTGCCGTCACTGGGTAGGTGTGAGGCTCTTCCACAACGGTAACAGGGCTTTGATGTTCTCACCTTCCCTTGAGCCTTGCTTTGAGTTCGCATTTGAGAAGTTCGGCTACCTTTCCCTCTCATATTCTGTAGTCCTCCCTCTGGCTTCACCATCGCCTTGGCGCCTTTCGTGGCCTCCTCTGCAGCAATTGCCATGTCCATGCACTGCTGAATCTAGCGTCAGGTCCTGGCGTGCCAATAAAGTGTGTCGCAGCTTCTCGTTGTGCAGCTCGCAGAAAAGCGCGGTCACGAAACATGCGGTCGGGCAGCAAACCAAAATTCCAATTTTCCGCGATGCGACGTAAATCCAGCAGTAAATCGTGAACTGTCTCATTACGTCCCTGTCAACGGTTGTAGAAACCAACACCCTCCGCTATCTCATTTAGCTTAGGTGTGAAGTAACTATTGAAGTGCTTGACAGTCTTGTCTTAGGTGAGCTCAGACACTTTCGCAGGTACGCAACTTTGCGGATTACACGGAGATAGCCTTCGTTCCTTGTGCCGAGACTAGAGGATCTTGCCTCTGAGCTCCAGATGCGATCCGATTTCCCTTGAAGTGAGCTTCGGCTCTGATAAGATACGATTTCCCCTGCCTGCGATATGGTCGAAGGGAGAAACGCTGTACACCATGCGCAAGGAGCTGAGCGTTGGTGGCTCGCCACTCAGGGGACCATTTTATGCGTGGTTGTCCGTGGTCGTCCCCAATGTAACAGAGTGCTAACCGATTCGATGGTGTGGCGATATGTAACACCTGGAGCCAGGCGAAAGAACGTGTGCATTCTATGATATCGGAATCGGGAACTACTACAGTGTTCTAGAGTATGTAGTGGCAAGACCGGCGCGCGCTTACAATGGGTCGCGTGAAGACGGTCAAAGTAGATGGCCGCGAGTGGCGCTGGAGTTCCGAGCCCTAGGAGAAATTGTGGCTGATGACAGATGTGCGATGAGCGAAAAAAAGACGAAGCTGAGGCGGTACGCTTCTCCGGAACGTAGCACCGTAGCACTTTTTCTTTGTGGTGTTGTGGTGGGGAGTTTTCACCGTTCCGTTACTGTCTCGGTCATAAATGGAAGGAAAAAGACGGACATGCACACACTGTTTTGCGCCGGGATGCAAGTCGAGCTTCCCGGTCAACAAGGGCAGCCGGAGCACCAGTGATCGTAAGCCGTCGCTGTTTTGTGCACCAAAGGAGGAGCTAGCCGCGCCTCACCGAGACATCAGCGGTGTGCGAGAGACATTTTGAACCTCGCCTTATTATTCGGGGCTATGAGCACATCGTCAATTCGCAACTTTCAGCGATGGTGGTACCGCGGTGTAAGAATCGCGCTCCCTAGCTCCTGATGATCGGCTTCACAGCAAAGGAGCTTGCAAACATCTTCCTGACGTGAAAAAATAAACTAAGGCTCTAATACAGCTCATATAGAGCAAAACTGGAATTACTCACAAGACGCAGACCCAGCCTCGTACTGCTGTTCTACGACGATCATCCAGATGACAGCCATTTTGATAGGCACCAGTACTTTCACGACCCTATAGGTCGTGAAAGTACTAGGTGCCAATGGCGAAGAGGTTAGGATTCAAGGCCGCAAAATATTATGACTATTTTTTAGTATTTTGGTGCAGTATGTTGCTGCATATCTGCCATGTGCTTGCTGTGTACGTCGATGAAGTGTAAGAAGTCATAAAGCAATAAATTGATAATATATTTTTTTCATATTTGGGGTTGTTGAAGTTTGTGCTCATATTGTGTTTTAATCCTTCATGTACTCCCAACCGAGGTATTTGCTCTTCGTAGGCTGCCTTCCACAAAAGACAATTTGATATATGTTCGCCAGTTGCAGTGGCACCTTGGCCCTTCCCAAACGCGCTCGGCTTTTCACCTTACACAATGCTGGTACCCACATCAGCAACACAATGACAAAAACCAATACACTAGTTCATTGTTTCTTTCACCTTTAAAAAAATTAGAGATGTATTGAGATTTATTAGTGTATTTTTCCTTGTTATATCAGTATCGCGCGGTTTCTTTCGCAGCTATTAAGCGTGCAGCCCAAGTGATGGCGTCGCTGAACGACCTGTCACTACTGGGAACGAGGGGGAAGGGTGTCGATATTAATCAAATAATCTTCATCAAAAACACGCGAATAATAAAAGTAGAGTATAGCACACACTTTAGAGTCCAAAGGAAAACCTACAATTTTTTACATTAGCAATTGTTCTGCGTCGCGAAAAGCTCCAGTTGAACCGGATTAGTATACGCCGACCAGCGCTCGGCGTATACTCCTAAGGCTCAGAACAGCAGCGCTACGTGTGGTAGCGACTGGCCATGTTTGTGGCCAGAGCGAACCAGGTGCGTGTGAAGAGGATGTGCTCCCGCTTGCACGGGGCACGAGACTATTAGCTGGACTGGCACGAGAGAGTGCCTGGACTCGAACGAAGCAGGGACCAGTTATGCTGATGTAAATAAGAGGAATTACATAAAACCTGGTGTCAGAAGTGGGATCGACGAACATTCTTCACCTGCTGCACAGAAAGGTGAGAAATGGCTGAAGCCAGCTTCAAACCTTCTGCTTCAATGGCATCGTTTATAATTCAGCCACCTGAGCCTTTCTGCTTTACGTTACCAAATGAGTGGCCCAAGTGGAAGAAACGCTTTGAATGGTTCCGAACAGCATCATGACTCTGCGCAAAGCCTGAGGAGCACCAAATTGACGCCTTCCTCTATATAATAAAAGATCAGTCAGAGGACGTTCTCAGCACTTCTCAGTTTTCCACGGAGGATTCCAACAATTTTGACGTTGTAGTGCAAAGGTTTGGCAGCTACTTTATCCCAAAGCGGAACATAAATTTCGAGCGGGCACGCTTCAACATGAGAGCCCAACAAGACGGAGAGTCTATTGAAGAGTTCGCAACGACACTTCATACCCTGTCAAAGGACTGCGACTACGGCAGTCTGCGAGAGCAACTGGTGAGGGATCGCTTCGTTGTCGGCATTCAAGACTCAAAACTCTCTGCAAAGCTACAGCTTAACGCCGACCTAACGCTTCCGACAGTGCAGGAAACAGCCCGACAAGTAGAAAGCGTGCGCAAACAACAGGAGGAACTAAACCGGGATCGAAATTCTAACGTCCACAAGATTTCGTCATCGGACAAAAAAAAACTGCTTCTACGGCCCTCAGTACAAGCAAACGCGAGGGTCCTGATGATAGAAGACAGCGGGAAAATACTCAATACCAGCAACGTCCGCTGACCATGCCATCAGACAACCGAACACGATGCAGGTGGTGTGGGAGAGACACGCATCCACGCACCTTGTGTCCAGCGCGGTCCAAAAATGCACAAATTGCCACAAGAAAGGGCACTTCTCCGAGGTCTGCCTATCAAAAAGAGTGGACTTTGTAGAAGATCCAGGTTCCAACGTCGGTTTCCTTGGAATAGTGACATCTCCGCAAGTAAATAGTTGGGAGGTTGATGTGTTAGTCCAGTCCGAGCCAGTGAGATTTAAGATCGACACAGGCGCCGACGAAACTGTAATCCCACCAGCGGTGTTGAACACGCTTAGACCACGGCCGCTACTGCAGAATCCACCTCGCCAACTTCGTGGACCCGACGGAAGGGCGCTAGCAATACAAGGTGTGGTACGCCTCGCAATGTCCAACAAGTACCGAGTGTCCGAGCAGAACATCTATGTCCTCCAAGACGTCACCATACTTCTTCTAGGAAAGCCGGCTATCAAAGGGCTCCAACTAATTTCACCAATCAACAGGATCGAAACGACGGTAAACCCGAAAGTCGACTTTCCGTCACTGCTCACATGGTAAAAAACATTCCCTGGGGAATATCACCTGCAGCTACAGGAGAACACGAAACCGTTTGCTCTAAGCTCGCCACGTCGTGTCCCGATCCCGCTGTACGAAAAGACGAAGCAAGAACTTCAACGCATGGAGGACATCGGCGTCATCTCCCGCGTCAGTGACCCAACCGAATGGTGCGCATTCATGGTGAGCGTACCAAAGCAGACTGGAGCAGTGCGCATGTGCATTGACTTCACAGAATTAAGTCGCTATGTCTTGAAAGACTGGCATCCCATTCCGTCCGTCGAACATACTCTTGGCCTTCTTCAGAGTGAGAAAATCTTCTCGAAATTCAACGCTAACTCCGGGTTTTGAAAGATTCCCTTGATCGACGAAAGCAAGAAATTCACCACATTTGTCACACCTTTCGGCAGATTTTGTTTCAACCGACTCCCACTCGGGATCTCATCTGCTCCAGAACATTTCCAAAAACAACTGCCAAACATCCTTGAAGGACTCAGCGGTGTCGTATGCCTCATGGACGACGCCCTGATTTGGGGATCCTGCAAAGAAGATCATGACGCAAGACTCCATAACGTCCTTCAAAAGATGTGCAGTGCAGGATTTACTCTCAACAAGGAGAAATGCTTGTTCGTTGTACAGGAACTAACATTCCTTGGTCACCGAATAGACAGGCTGGGAATTCGACCCGACAGTTAAAAACTCAAGGCTGTTATGGATATGCCACCGCCTACATCAAGAAAAGAGCTGCAGAAGGTCCTCGGAATGGCGACCTGTATGGCTCGGTTCGTGGCCAACTTCGCCAATATCCTGCAGCCACTAACTTCGATGCTCTCAAAGAAGCAAGAGATCGTCTGGGGACCAGTCCAGCAAAACGGATTTGACAGATAGAAAGCTGTCTTGTCATCTGAACCAGTACTGGGCATCTACAATGCCAACAAAGAAACCGTAATGACCGCAGATGCCTCATCGTATGGACTTGGTACCATTCTCCGTTAACGGCAAGACGACGGGAGGTTCCAGGTTATTGCCTATGCCTCGAGGCTGCGGACAGATACAGAAAAACGCAAAGCGCAAATAGATAAAGAGGGCCTGGCGTCAGTGTGGGCGTGCGAAATGTTCAGCGACTACCTCGTCGGGAAAACATTCAAGTTAGAGACTGACCATAAACCTCTCGTGAGTCTATTTGCTTCCAAGTCTTTAAAAGATCGCACTCCACGACTTCAGCGAAAACGCATGCGCATGATGAGATACATGTACGAGGTGGCGTACGTTCCAGGAAAGCAGCTCATGGCCGTGGACACGCTCTCAGGAGCACCTCTTCCCCTAAAAGAATCGTCTGAACTGGAAAAAGAGGTTGAAGCATTCGTCCAATTTGTAAGGTCAACCGTTCCAGCTGCCAGTTAAAGCCTCCAGTGGCTCAACGACAGCCAGGAAAAGGAGTCTTTCTACCCGTTTCTTCATCAGTTCACATTTGAAGACGACTTGCTAATGTTCACAGCAAGGATCCTTGTGCCAACATCTTGCAGATAGGAAATTTTGCGTCTTCTTCACGAGGGACACTTTGGCCTCGAGAAGACCCAGGAGCTAGCTAAAGAGACGTTGTGCTGGCTAGGAATGATGAACGAAATTGAAGAAAAAGTTAAGAGCTGTCATCTTTGCATCGAAGGATCAACAAATAGAAAGATGCCGCTAAAACCCACCGAACTTCCCGAGAGACCTTGGCAGCGAATCGCAATGGATTTATTCTACCAGAGGGGGCAGGGGTGGTTGATAGTGACCGACTATTTCTCCATATATCCAGAGATCGCCCGCCTGGAGAATACGACCTCACAAGTTGTAGTGAACCATTTCAAGAGTATCTTTGCACGACACGTTATTCCATACGTTGTCGTCTCGGACAATGGCCCCGAATTTTCACGAGTGTCAACCTCAGAATTCGCCACTTTTGCAAGAGAATACGACTTCCAACATATAACCTCGAGCCCTCACTATCCACAAAGCAATGGACTTGCGGAGGCTGCCGTGAAAATAATAAAGAGCTCCATGAATAAGACAAGAGATCGGTATGAGACCCTACTGTTTGATCGAAAAAAAACCTGAAAAACGGGTACAGCCCAGCCGAGCTAATCATGAGATGCCGATTGTGGTCAAAGCTTCCCATCCCGAACATGCTCCTGAGGCCAACAGCTCCAAACCTAAAGCAACTCGAGAAGTTTGAAACAAGCTACCGGCTCAAGCAATGGTCGGCCTACGACAAACACCATGGTGTCCGCAATCTGCCCGACATAGTCAATGGAACAGTCATATGGGTCGTCGATCTCCAACTTAAGGGAACGGTGCGGTGCCCAACATCAAAGCCACGCTCATATCTAGTTGGCACCGGCCAAAGCGTCGTGCGAAGAAATCGTACGCATCTCAGACCATACACCAATGAGACCACTCAGACGTTCACGGATTTGGCGGCTCCTGCCGATAGTGATCGGCAAAAAGTACCACAGGAGGGGTTGTGAGGACGCATCACATCCTCACACAAGAATAGGACGCTGCATTAGACGTTCTGCTCGATACTTAGATGACTGATCATTCCCAGGGGGAGGGGGATGTGTGGTAGCGACTGGCCATGTCTGTGGCCAGAGCGAACCACGTGCGTGTGAAGAGGATGTGCTCCGCTTACACGGGGCACGAGACTGGGAGCTGGACTCGCACGAGACAGGGCCTGTACTCAAACGGGGCAGGGACCAGTTATGCTGATGTAAATAAGAGGAAAATTCACGCGGCAACCGCCGCTCTTGCCACTACAACTCTCTAGAACACTGTAGGGACGGCGCTCTTGGCGCCAGAAAACGAGCGTCGTCGTCGTCGTCTGATCACAGTTCCTAACAATAAGCAAGTTGATAGTCAGCGCCTTGTCCTGTGTGTTTCCTCCTCTGTGACATTGTGTTTCGCGTTATTTTTCACAGTGAAACCGTAGACTTAAAGTAAATATTAAAAGTACGAATTACTAAAAGAATTAATTACCCGATTATACTTAACGCTAATCAGTTTAATTACTGGAGCATTTCGGACAACCCACTACTGCATCGACGTTATTTCGCGCTATGCGTAGTTTTGGAAAAGCGGATGAAATCGCGCCTCCAAACACACACCGGCTCAAGTGCGTTGGGGACTTATCAGCGGAAAAAGATTTAGATACACAGTTTGCGATATCGTGAAATTCGCTGGAGGTGCACCTTTAAGCATAAATGACCCGTTATACTCTTTATCTCGTGATTTCAAGTACCCACTACGGGACTATGCATTTACTGATACGGTAACATATTATGCATATAATTTTAGAATTCACACATCCCAAATATAGCAATTATTTGCAATATTCAGAGAAGATTCAACTGCGTACATTCTTTTTTTTTCAGTCATGGGAAATCTGGCCATCGTTCTTCTACTACTGTGCATTGTGTCAAGTTGTAAGTTTCTCTTTTTTTATTCATATATTGTGTCATGAAGCGTAATCTGGAGTACCTTTTCGACGTCGAAATACCAAGCACATATAATGTACTTGTGAGTCATTAAGGGTACTGCGTTTAAGCAGATTCCATTTGTGATTTGATAACAATATCCGATACTTTCATAGAATTAGGAGCGCGTATTGGTTAAACAGCTTGGTGTACGAACGCAAAAGGGGTCAAGGGACACAAAAACAAGTCAGACACGGAAAGCGTTCAAGTCGCAGCAAGTTCATTCTCTCTTCAGGCGTGCAACACCCGCGTGACGTTAAAAGCGCCCTTGTCGGCTCAAGGCTATGCTCATCCCTCTACCCCCGACAGAGGCTTCCAATATTTTTCTCGGAAAATCCTTGCTCCTTTCTGTTCAAATTAAAACATTTGAGACTCACACTGTTGTTATTTCTCTGTATGAGGAAGGCCTCGACCTCTTCACGTCCCAGCCGGTCAGGGTACAGTTTGATTGACACTACTTCGTTAAAGATGGGCTTGCATCCCTTGCAGCTATTCAGAAGCGCTTTTAGGAGTGGTTCTCCTGTTACAGAAAGCTTACATTTCTGTTCTTTTAATTTATCGTTTAGACAATGCCCTGTGTGCCCAATATAAGTATTGCCGCAAGACAGCGCAAGAGAGTTTACTACCTTCTCTTCGAATTCGACAAATATTTCTTTGTGTTGCTTTTGCTTTTTTTTTTGCTAGGCTATCTTCTCCATTAACCTTTTGTTCAATTTTTGAAAGTTTGTTCTTAGACGTGAGGAGTGTTTTGCAATCATCTAACAACAGCCCTTTAATGTGGCGAGAAACCTCGCGAGAGCACAGAATGGTAAAAGATCTATCTGGTCTTTCTGTTTCCTTTTCACTTTTCTTGTTTGCTACGTGCCTAGAGGCCACGATTTTGACTCGGTCTGAGAAGAACCCTGCGCTCCATGGTCCCAGTGTTTGGTTTTTAGGCTCTCCTCCCCATAGGAAAGACAAGACTTTATCAGTGATGATGAAATGATCGACTTAATAATTCCTCGCTTAGCTGTCTTTGAATGCGAGTTTTTTAAACGAAAATAAATGTTTCTTTTTTCTAAACTTGAGGAAGAAAACGAGAAGGGACGGACAAACACAAACTTCCAACTGGCAACTGTGTTTGTCCATCCTTCTCGTTTTCTTCCTCACGTTTAATTATCCCTACCAACCTTCTCGTTCAGTACTTATTTTTTTCTCTGCTCGTAGATGAATCATGTATCTGTTTTTTAAGTTTTAGATATAGGAGCTTTAGTTTTTCGTTTTCTGTGTCGTCATTAAAGTGTAATTCCAAGGAATACCCCTGAAAACTTGATGTTGGTCCTTTTTCTGAATTTCATTTGTGCGCATTACGAGGTAATCATCTACGAAGCGAAAAATATCTATGTCTCCCGAGTTAAACCAGTGATCATCTCTGATTTGACTGCCACATCCACGGCGCTCAAATAAAGTTCGCTCAGAACAAGAGCCACAGCGGACCCGATGCACACTCCGGTTGTTTGATTGTAGACGTTGCCCTGAAATTCTACGAGTAGCAACAGAAGGTACAACCTTAGTTGCTGTAGAAAAACTCTAATGTTTATCCCTGCTTTATTCTGAAATCTTACAAGTCCTCGCTCAATGACGCAGATTCAACTTTTTCAATCATAGTTTTTGTGTCAAGCGAGACGTACTGAGGGACGTACTATGTCGAGTGAGAACACTGCCATTCGTTTGCGGTGAACTGTGCCCAAAGTCTTCAGGCAGTCTCAAGAGTCTCAGATTCTGAAGGGCTGATAAACGTTCAAAGTCTTTAGTTGTTTTTGAAAGAATGTACCCAGTACCTTTTTCCACGTCCCTACTTTGTATACTATGCACCTGGACGGCTTCCCTGGCTTATGAGTTTTAATTTTGAAAAATACCTCTAGGTGGTCGTCCTTTTCCTTTCTTATAGATGCACAAACTGACTCCAATTCGTTCTTTTACAGTACTTCGCACACCTTCTCTTTAAGCTCTTAGAAGAAGTTCTATCGTTTTTAGAACAAAATTTCTTTACCGCTCTTATTGATTCTTTATTATACGTTCCAGCATTCAGCACTACTAAGTGTCCATCCTTGTCTGATTGCAGTAACAGCAGATCGAACGACTTTAGCTCACGAATAGCGTTGAGGGGCTCCTGTCCTTTTTCATCACAAATCCCACCTTGTAACTTGAGCGCACCGCTGAGGACAAGAATAGGTCCCCCTGGGTCTTGGCACCATGACAGACGCTCGATGAAGAGTCGCCACCATGTCGACGGGAGACAGTCCCACGGCTGGGTTGAACTTCGGTCCTAGGTTGATAACTCTCGCAGTTTGAGGTGTCAGATGTTTGTCGGATAAATTCAGAAACTCCAGGCCCTTGAGGTTTCCTCAACATTACCTGCTTTCTTGTGGGGTGGTAGTTGTGTTTTTAAAATATTTTCCATGCTGATTCAAAGAACGCAAACGATCTAGTTCTCAAACATTTTTGCGCTTTTGTGCGTTTAAATGAGACCTATATAATGTTCGCTTCATAGATAATTGCCTCGTAATGCACACAAATGAAATCAGAAAAAAAAACGCAACATCATAGTTTCAGATGCATTCGTTGCGATTAAACTTTACAGAGGACACAGAAAAGGAAGAAGGACTACAGTTTCTAGATCTAAAAATAAAATGCGAAGAAACAAAGACATGCTGGATCTATGAGCAGAGGACAAATAAATCTTTACTTCTGTTTAAAAGCTTGCATTCAAAGACAGTTTAAGAAGGAATTATTAAGTCGGTCCTCTCATCATTACTGATAAAGTTATGTCCTCCCTTTAGGAAGGACAGCCTAAAGAACTAAGCCCTGCGACTAGGGAACACAGGGTACCCCGCAGACCGAGTAAAAATGGTGGCCTCTAGGCACGTAGCAAACAAGAAAAGTGAAAAGTAACAGAAAGACTCAAGAGATTTATTACCATTCCGTACACTCGCGGGTTCTCTCACAACTTCAAAAAACTGTTTTCAGATTAATCCAAAACAGTCTTTACGTGTACGAACAAACTTTCAGAAATTATACGAAAAGTTAATAGAGAAGATAGCCTAGAAAAGAAATGCGAAAAGAAACACAAAGGAGAACTTGTATAATGCGGAGAGGAGGTAGTACACCATATTCCACTGTCTTGCGGCAAGACTTACATTGGGCAGACAGGGCGTTCTCTAAACGATAGATTAAAAGAACACGCATATAATATTTCAGTGACAGGAGAACCACACCTAAAAAGCTTCTGAATAGCTGTGAGGGATGCAAGCCCATCCTTAACGAAGCTGCGGCTATCGAAAAGCGCACTGAGCGCCTGGGACGGGAAGTGGTCGAGTCCTTCCGCATGCAGAGAAACGACAACAATGTGACTCACAAATTGCTTAATTTGAGCAGAAAGGGGCAAGAGTTTCACGAGAACTATATAGGGAGCCTCGGTCGGGGGAGAGAGGGATGAGCATGTCCTTGAGCCAGCAGTGGCGCTGTCAAGATCACGGGGGCTCTGCACGCCTGAGAGAATAAACTTGTTGCGAGTTGAAGGCTGTTCGTGTCTGACGTGTTTTTGTGTGACCCGTGTCTCCTTTCGCGTTCGCCTGCCAGGATTCGATACTTCGTTTTTGCCTTTGCTAAAGCGGGGAATTTTTTTCGGATATTCTTATCGAAGCTTCTCTGGAACATTTAGAAAACATATAGCCATAAAAAGTGCTTTAAGCACTAGATAGAAACATTGACAACGGCCCTTCTCCCCAAAGTCCCAGAATACATAAAATGCAGTATATGAAGATAGATCATTTAAATTTGTTTAGAGGGCATTACACGGTCGTTTCGGGAAGTAAAGAACCCATATTTCTATAAATTTCCACTTTAAATGTAAAAGGGAAACTTAGTACAAAGGTCACGTGACGTCAATTTTCCCGCTTAGTATAGTGGGAGACTGATCTCGTGATGTCAGGTCATGTGACATTGATTTTCCCGCTAAATGTAATGGGAAATGCAGGACCGGAGGGACGGACTAAATTTTAGGATTGTGGTGTTTCGTAAAAAATCAATTTATGCTTTCATAAGCCGTCTAGCTTTTCATAATAATAACTGAGAGAGATTACCCATTGCTGAGCATTGCTGATTGCGCAAAAATAGAAAGACTCAATTTTTTGTATCTCCTTTTAAAAGACGCCTTTAAAATAGACAAGAACAAGTATGTGAATTTTTCCCAGGCAAGAGCAACAAGACATAACCACTGCAATACATTAACCGACTACTCTTTCAATAGTAATATTTTAGGTACTCTTTCTTTTTTTTAACTCTAAGAGATTAGAACAGCCTTGATTCGCTATTTTTTAACTAGACAAATGGGGATGCGTTAATTCAAGCTCTTGAACAAGACCTTCTTAGTAAATTCAGTAGTATAGTTTTTTCTGTTATGTTCTGTGCAGTGTTGTACACGTTCCTCAAAAAATGGAACGAAAGCTCGTTCCTCGTTCCTTCTGATTTTCGGAACGCGTTCCCGTTACAAGTTCCATCGGTGTAAAAGGAACTCGTTCCCGTTACAGTTAAAAAATGGAACGCATCGTTACATATACGTTACTTTTGTATTTTGCTGATTACCATATTTAGTTAGATCAAGCAAAGCTTTTTTTATCTATCCCATCAAATGGGTACATACAAATTTATATGCCGTGATGGAAGGGCACCAGAAGAAGAAAACAAGCGGAATCGAGGTGTTATTTGCTGATATATTGAAGTTTAAAAATATCAGCTTTTAACCGTATTCATATTTGTGATGAACGATTCAGACGAGCCAAATGTATTGCTACCCCACATGGCACGAGCGTTACAATTTCACACGTTTCAATCTAACAAAGTCCCTTGTTAAAACTTAACAACAGTTGTTTCTCGATGTTGCTGTCCGCAAGACGAGCAAGTGAAGGAGAGGGTAGGGCTTTTGGAAGGTCAGTCTTGGAAGCTACCAGTTCTTCTTCGTGAAGGTTGGATTCGTTGTTCGGTTTGAAGGCGAGGGACAAGGGAGAAGGAATCAAGGTTAATTTTTGTGCATCTTTTAAGTGACCGATGTTCAGGATACAAGGGTGCGTTCGATGTCTGGTAGCCTGTGATTTTGTTGTAACGGTAGGTCTCTTTATGAAAGTTGAGAAATGTCTTTATTCGGCCTTAGATTTCTGTGGGTATGAGGATTCGTAGAAGGGGGGGGGCAAAGAAAGTAGCTGAGTTTAAAACGTCCTTCTTTCTGTGTCTTTTCTTGCGACTACAAGGTTTGCTTTTTGTACCGCAGTCTCGGGCACTCAAAAAATAATCAATGTCCATAGCTATGGGCACCCGACTGTCGTCAAGCGAGGACCACACAAAATAAGCCCTAAGATAAGTAGCCAAAAAGTTAACAAGTTAAAAACAATATGTTCGTGAAGATATAGTTTTTATACTTTTAAAATTTCCCTGTTACAAATAAAATAAAAATTACCCCACTGAACGAAAAAAAGGAACGCCGTTACTCTTTCCGTTCCAGTAAAAATGTAACGAGTTCCCGTTCCAGTTCCACCGATGTAAAATGGAACGGCGGCGTTCCTTCGTTCCTCCTAAAAGGAACGCGTTCCAGGAACGCCGTTCCTTGGAACGTCGTTCCGTACAACACTGGTTCTGTGTTGTTGTTTGAATATGAAAGAAAGTGACGATTTCTAAAAATTACTGTTTTTCGCGCGCCTTAAAAGTTTTGTGTTTTTTTTTACCTTACCAGCTATAATCCCCTAATAAGCTTTAGCAGTATTTTGAATATAAATAAATAAATAAATTAGAGCACGAATCGGACAATAAGTTCACTGCAGTCATCTCAGTATTGAATGTTCGCCAGCACAATTTCTATCAATGGAAAATATACAGGCTGAAACCGGATCATTCCTTGAAATGTTGTCATTGTCAGTAAAAAAAAAAAAACTTGTCTGTAGCAGACACCATTTATTTCTATCTGTGAGTGGGGCTCGTTTGTCGTCATTTTCGTATTGAAATCTTTGAAAATCCTGTATAGCTTTTGAATCAAATGACGGCAAATACTCAAACGTTGGCATCTGGTCTCAGTAGCTAAAACTATATATGGTTGGAGAGTGCCGACATAACGTCCAACATTGCGTAGTTTTTTAGTCCTTATGGTTTCAAACACTTGATTTTTATTTCCTCGTGAACACCCAGTGCTTTTTATAAACTCCTTTACTTTATATCCTGTGCAATCCTGTTAATTGTTTTTAAACTGTGTAGTCGGTGTCTCTAAATATTATGTATTCCTTTTTTAATTGAGAAGTTTTTTACACATGCAGTGTACCACTTTCCTGCCTCAACTTCTGACTTCGTTTTTGTGCGTCTTCAGTAGTTGATCCTCCATCTAATTCTCATCCTGTAAAGTGTCAACAAAACTTATCGCCATCTTTGGTGTATGCATAATATTCGTCACACACGAATTAAGCTCCACGCCGCCACGGTGTTAAAAAAACTTCAATTGTCTAGAAGTTCAATTATTCCAAACTAAACACTGCGGGCTACAAAAAAACAAAAAGTATCGATAATCTGGCACGTAAATATAAGTGAGCACCGGTCTGCCACGGCGTGAGATATGGCGACCCCCGTGCAGCGCAGAGGCATGTGGAGACTTGCTTTCCGAGTTCAGGCTCTGGACTTCCTGCCGTTGGCGCTTGGGGGTTGCCGGAAGAAAAAAGGGTGCGGTACTTATGGCCCGTCGACACTCGAAGCGGACATCCGCTTCCAGTCTGAACACGCGTTCTGAACCATAAAAGGACTGGAATGGCGTGGACGGGACGCGAATTCGCCTGCTGCTTGCGGACCGATTCCTCCCAACCGCTTTCGTCAAACTGCGAAGCGCCAAGAGGTCGCCACGCGGCAGGCTGGCGTGACGTCCGTGACTTTCGTAACAAGGCGACACCCGTCGATGGTAAGACGCCCTATAGTCGGTGGCAAGTAGAGAACGGGCTAGAAGCTCCGCCCACAAGAGTAATCCACGCGTTTGAAGTACCTCTGCTGTCCAGAATATGGTGCCGTGGAAACGACGCTTTTCGTTCTCAACAAAACTCTTTTAGCTGCAAAATACGCTGGCGATGCTTTGGTTTAATCTACCAACCTGCCTTTAGGGTAATTTCATGAGAAATATGTGGGATAAAGCGCTCCCGAGTTTAACGTTTCTTTAGAAAGGCCGAGGGACAGTTATATACGATACCAGGGTCTTTAACTTAAAACTAATGCAGGCCTTTGTTGGGAATATGGAAGGTACGCTGCAGACCTCTTCGTAATTTCAGGAGCTGCAACGCAAAGCATGGAAAAGGGGGAATAATTCGGAACCTTGTCATTGCAGCAGTTAAAAAGTCCAGTTTTCATTCGGCTTGCTAATATCTTTATCGCTTTATAGGGCGCTTCGTTGTTGCAAGTTATCCTCGGGGGTATATTTTAAGACATTAGTTCAAAGGGCTGCTAAACCTTCTAAGAGAGCAGTCTTTCCCTTCTTTCACAAAATATTTCACAACATCAGAACACTAGCCAACAGGTTTCATGTTAGCATTCCTTTCTCACAGGTTATAGGCTGACCCAGATGACCCCTTTGCTTCAAGAAATACAGGTTTTGCGATAAAGCACAGGGAACAAGATGTTGAGCGCATGACAGGAATTGTAAACAAGGTTCCTCTTGATTGTGGCCTGTGTTATATCAGGCAAACTAAAGTTTGTATAAATGACCGCTTAGTTGAACACAAACGCCGTATAAAATATAAGGTCATACTCCGAATTATATAAAGATGTAGTTGAATATAACAATTGCTTACCGCTGTGGGGTACCCAAGTGGGTCTTTATAATTACGCTGCCAAAAATATTAACAAACACTTGATAAAATAATTGTTAACAATACTAAAGCACGGGAACATCGTTAACAAGACTTCGTTTTGTGTAGACTCTGAACTACGCCGGTTTCTTGGGTTTTGAGCTGTGGTGACCTTGAAGATCTTTGTTGAGGTGGTCAAGGAGTGTAGTTGACGTGGCCTTTTGTGTTTCGTTTTGTGCTACCGAACAAAGTTGCTCTCGCTAAGCCTTCACTTAGCAGAGTTAGATGAGGAGCGGATGTCTTTGTACCGACGTCTTTTGTTTTCTTATGGTGGTTCCTTAAGCCGGGGCCACACAGCTCCTACACCATACAAAATACAATATGTAAACACAAGTCACCGCGATCTCCGAGGTTTGAATGCCGCCTGCCAAGTTTTCTTGAACTCATTGCCAGCAGTGTGATCCCTGCTTTAGAATTTAGTTTTCAAACTTTCTGTTTTGATTGGTATCGGTGCCTAAACCGGACTTGCTTGCGTGTGTTTGAGCACCAAACGGTGGTTCAAGATCCGGCAGGTGTAACGAAGCGGTGTCAGTAATTGCCCTCGAGAAACGAATGGAAGTATCCTGTTGCTCTTGTCCCTAACACCACTTTTCTCCTCTGCGCAAAAGCAGAATCAAGGGGATAGCGATCTCGGCGCAGTGTGGGGTAAAATTTGTGATAAAATACAGTGAGTCCTATGCAGCGTTGCAAGCTTTTAAAGTTGTGTGGCTGCGGGTACTTGACTATCACGCACAAGTTGTTCCGACAATATTAAGTTGTTAGAGGTGTTCCTCGAAAGACTGGGAAAGAAACAACGACGCCATGCATGTAAACTATAGTAAATTTGTACTTCTTGTCACTTAGAACAAAGTCCATTAGGCTCTGAAAACTAGCGGGCGAGCTCGAAAGACAGAAAGGAAAGCGAGTAAAGTCTAACAACCCTTTGTGACAGGTAACTGCGGTCTTCGGGGTATCAGCGAGGTCTACCTCGATCGTCAGGAAACCTCGACGGCAATGTAGAGAGGTGAACTCTTTCGCGT
Organism: Ixodes ricinus; assembly: GCA_037355805.1. NCBI lineage: Eukaryota > Metazoa > Arthropoda > Arachnida > Ixodida > Ixodidae > Ixodes > Ixodes ricinus. Next base: position 144,664 of record JAZHYW010012050.1, read on the forward strand.
TGCCAATCGCGTTCATGATCGAGTCGATCGAAGGGAAAGGGTATGAATCTCTCACCGTGACCGCGTTGAGTTTGCGGTAGTCCAGGCTGAGGCGTGCAGAGCCGTATTGTTTTTGGTGACAAGACTTCGGGGAGGCCCGCGGACTCTTGGACTCTTGAACAGCTCCGGTGTCCAGCGTCTCCAGTAGAGCATCGTCCAGGAGGGCTCGCTTGTGGACGCTGACGGGTCTCGGGTTGCACCGCAAAGCGCCTGTCGTTTCCAGTCTCGATGCGATGCAGCAGCACGTCGGCCTTGCTCGGGACTTCCGTGAACATCGGTGTGTACGGCCGCAAGGTGCTCTCTAGCTGCCGCATCAGCACGCTGGGAACTCGACAAGCCTGCAGGGAGTCTATGACGCCGGCAGGATGACCAGCACCAGGTTTGGCGGCAAAGTGGGCTTATAGGGGCGGCATTGGTGATTCAATACTCTGGCATTGTAAAGGGGGTGCCTCGGTGGCTCCAAGGCAAAGCGCCGTCCTACGGATCTCCGGGTGGCGGGTGTCAATTCCAGTCGAGGTGCCCGCAATCTGACGGTGGCTTATTGCGGCGAAGGCGCCGTGTAACTGAACTTTCGGTTGCACGTCAAAAGATCGCGTCACAATTAATCCTCAGTCCTTCGCTGGGGTGTGCCATATGACACTCGTTGGTTTGGCACGTAACACCCCAAAACTGATTTGGGTAAAGGAAGTAACATCAGGCTGGTTATCCAGCCGGTAGCCGCCACAAGCAAAGTCGAGCAAAATATTTTGCCTGCGATAAAGTCTCGGTTCGAGATAATAAACGCGTTCAAACTGAGTTCAATGCCTTTTCGTTAAAAGTAATTCAGAGCCTTATGGCGTCTGCTGCGTTAATCGGTGATCCTAACGCTGATTGCAAAAGCGTACTCGAGAACGAAGTACTACTTTCTTTGTGTTACATAGCTCGAAAACGACGTCTTTTATATGTGAAATTCTCGCTTTGGTGTCGGCCAGTGCGGCAAAAGGCTCGTCAAGTAAACAAATGTGATGCGTGGGTCGACATTTTGGTCCGTAGTGTGGGTCGCCTGTCAATATCGCCCGATCAGGCCGAGTTCTACTCGCTCCGAGGAAGTCACACAAGGAGCGCTATCATCAGAGAAATGTTTTATGAATACTCATGGACTGTGCGTGTGATGCCGTGGTCGGTCCAAGGCTGCCGTGTGGTCCGTGTCTCTCGTTGGATGGCTTGTCCCGGCACCGGCTCTTTTGTCTCGTCGACCGCCCTCGGAACTGTCTCGTCTCGTCGCATTCACCACGAGCCTCGCCCCTTCTTCTTCTTCTCTCCCGGCGCCGTCCCTCCACCTGCCGTGCTGCTCACTGTCTCCCACACTCCCCTCCCCTCAAGCCTCAGCTCCCGGGGGCTCTGGACGCACTGGTGTTGCTGGACTGTCTTTGAAGTACTCCTCCAGTTCGTCCATCTCCGCGTCGCTGGTGGTGGTGGACGCGGATGGGGCCGCAGCTGTTAAACGGGGAGCCTGTGCTGGAGGGGCCGGTGTGCGCTCGGTGGAGGGGCCGGAGGCCTGGTCTCGGCCGACGGGTCTGTCCTCTGCCACGTTGATCGGGGCAGGACATGGTGTGTTGACCCGATCGGCTTGGTCTGCGCCAAAGGCCGCTGGGGCCAGGAGCTCTGGCCGGTCCCGGCGGAGTAGCTGGACTGCCGCCGCGACGGAGGCGGGACGGCCCATCTTTTTTAGGAAGTCCCCGTGCCGGTGGCTGGCTTCGTGGGTGTCCTGGTGGATGACGGGACTTGGCACAGCCAGCAGGCGTCTGGGTGGTCTTCAGGGAGCGAGAAGGGCGGTAGGGTATGTCCCTGGAAGGGCTGTGGGATCTGGGCGGGCAGTTGGGAAGGGTTTGGACGGGGCTGGTTCCTCCATCGCACCCTGGACACGAAGTGGACGGCCTCTTGGCCGTCCTGGGCCGTCCAGGTGGCCACGGTGTGGCGAGGTGGCTTGCGCCGGGCGGGTTCTCCAGCCGCCGTCGAGACCACTCCACCTCGTGGGGTGGAGTCTCGTCTGCCCGCCTGGTCCCTCGAGGCTCTCCGGTGCTCCGCGTCTCCGCCGCCCTGCCTCTGTTGATGTGATCGAGGCCAGGGTTGATCACCCCGCCTCTGCCAACCGGGTTGACCACCCGGTTGGTTGGTCCGCCTTGTTCTTGGCCAACCGGGTTGACCACCCTGTCGGTTGGTCTGGTCCGGACCCTGCCAAACGGGTTGACCACCCTGTCGGCTGGTCTGGCTCGGTCTACCTGCCGAACGGGTTGGCCACCCGGTGCGTTCGGCTGACTGGTCCTCTGCCGGAAGGGTTGACCACCCTGGGAGTTGGTCCGGCTGGCTCCGCCGGTATCCCGGGAGGTGGAAGGTCGCCCTCCTGGATGGCGCCGCCCATTCTGGTCCCTCCGGGGGGCATTTCTGGACAGAACAAGCTCTATTAATATCTTGGAAAGATTAGATCAAGTTCTAGGCTGCAGATTATAGCGCCGCGCAGAGCCCCTATTCGGATCGCTCACCGAAGGGTTCGCGCACTGTTCACGGTCGTCCGGATTGCAAAACCCATCTCGACAATGTGTTCGTCCCAGTCCCTGTGTCTCTCCGTTAGTGTGATCAGCATGCTCTTCAAGTTTCGGTTCACTCTCTCAGTGATATTAGCCTGAGGATGGTATGGTGTCGTCCTTTTGTGCTTTATGTTTAGCGCCAAGCAGGAGTCAGTGAACACTCTGCTGGTAAAATAGCTAGCATTATCGCTGATGAGACACGTGGGTGTGCCGAAGCGCATGAAAGTTTCCAACAACTTCTCCCAGATGCGCTCCGAAACCAGCTTCCTCAGCGGGTGTAACTCCACCCATTTTGAGAAATGATCGGTTATTACCAATAAGTACTGGTTCCCACGGGGACTTTTTGGTAGTGGGCCGATGATGTCGCAAGCAACCATCTCCCACGGGTAGTGACTCACTACAGGCTGCATCAGGCCTGGGGGCTTTCCCCCTCGCGGCTTCGCTTTCTGGCAGGCTGGGCAGCTACGGGCGTATCGGAGTGTGTCCTGTCTCATCCCCGGCCAGGTCGCGAACGCGACATAACTTATGAAAAGTCTTGCTGCCGCTGCCATGACCAGCCAGAGCCGAGTCGTGGAAGTATCCGATAAACCGCCTCCGTAGCCTCCTAGGAATCACCACCCTGAACGGAGAGTCGTTCCCCTCCTCGTCGTCGATTGTCGGGATGTAGCGGAGCAATAAGCCGTCTTGGCCCAGCAGGTATGAATCAATATGTTCGTTAACTTGACCGCCAGCGTTCCCGGTGTTGCTTGCCATTTCCGCAATTTTCCCCAACACCCGCTGACAAAAACCATCTGCCTTTTGGGCCTCGACAAGCTCTTCCTTGCTCACCACTTCACCCCAAGCCACGATCCTTTGTTCCCTCGTGCGGCCTCCTAACACTGCGACGAGCTCCTGTTGCATCGATCCCTCCCCGCTGTCTCGCATATGAGCGGCCGCGCGGGAAGCTCGTCTCTCGCAATCCCCTGGTTGCGTCTCCTCCTTCCAACCACTATCATGGGGCGCCCGAGAAAGTGCGTCTGCAACCTTGTTGGTGGAGCCCTTTCGGTACTCAACAGTATAGGAGTATCGCTGCAAAGTGAGTGCCCACCGAGCTAACCTCCCCGCCGGCTCTTTCAACCTTTGAATCCAGGTTAGAAGCGGCGTGGTCTGTCTGAATGACAAAGGTGGTCCCGTCTAAATACAGGTCGAATTTTTTAGAGCAAACATGACGGCCAGCCCCTCCTTTTCCGTCACGCTGTAATTGCGTTCTGGCGGTGTAAGGGTTCGGCTGGCGAATGCCACCAGGCGCAGCTGTCCGTCATGCTCTTGCAATAACACCGCACCGACGCCGTAGTCGCTCGCGTCTGTCTGTACCACGAACGGACGGTTAAGGTCTGGCAGGCATAGGCTAGCCGTGGCTGCTATCGCCTTTGTAAGGGAAGAGAAAGCTACCTCTTGTTCTCGGCCCCAGGCCCATCTCGAGCCTTTGTGGAGCAGCAGGTTCAGTGGCCGTGTGAGTCCAGCGCACCCTGGAATGAACTGCCGATAAAAACCGACCATTCCAAGGAACCTTTGAAGGCTCTTCGCGTCGCGCGGCGGTGGGTAATCAAGAATGGCCCTCAACTTATCCTCGTTCGGCCTCAAGGTACCATCATCTACGATAAAACCCAAGAGGTTGACCCTTGAGGCCGCGAGCTGTACCTTCTTTGGATTAATCGTTAACCCCGCTTTGCTCATTCTGCTTAAGATAATCTCAAGGTGTGCTAGGTGCTCCTCGAATGACTTTGAAAATACGACGACATCATCCATGTATGCCATGGCAAAGTTGAACTTCGCGTCCCCCAGCACGATGTCCATAAGCCGTTGGAAACTCGATGGCGAGTTAGACAATCCGAACGGAAGGCGGATAAACTCAAACAGACTCCTGTGACAGGTGAACGCCGTCTTCTGGACATCGTGTGGTGCTACCTGGATCTGCAAAAAACCTCTGCTACAATCCAAGGTAGTGAAAACCCTCGCGCTACCCAACGAGTACATGATGGACTCAATAGATGGAAGGGATATGAATCCCTTCGTGTCATCTCATTAAGTCGGCGGTAGTCAACGCAGAGGCGCGCGGTGCCGTCTTTGTTTGGCGCTAAGACCACCGGGAAAGCCCAGGGGCTCTGTGACGGCCGCACGGCCCCTGTGTCTATCATCTCATCGAGAGCCTTATCTAGGAGAGCTCGCTTGTGCGCACTCAGCGGTCTGGGATTACAACCCCATGGTCTAGCATCTCCTGTGTCAATTCTATGTTGTAAAATGTTTGTAAGTCCCGGCCTCTCGGTAAACATAGCTGCGTGTCGATGCAAGGCGTCTGCTAACCTCCGCCGCTGTTCTATCAGCCCGTTGTAAGAAGCGACAATCGCTTCAACGTTTCCCGATACGACTCGCGCAGCTAATGTTTGCTCCTCTCGTGATCCGGCGAGTGAGCGTTCTATGTCCTGACCGAAACTCGGTGGGACTGCAAAGGGGATAAGGGGAGTCAACGGATTATAGTGGTACCCGTTATTCTTCAAGTCTATGATAATCCCCTCCCGGCAGACGAAGTCCTGTCCTAAGATCACAGGAATTTGCGTGCCTGGCAGATAGAGAAAACGCTGCCTCCTTCGTCTGCCGTCGAGGCTAAGGTGACGGCGTATTGCGCTTTGTGCCCTAGCCGATCCTGCTGCTAAACGCAGCGCTGTGGAAACTTCCCGCACTTGGAGTGCTCTTCGGCGACAGTCTTCGTAGACTCTGTCGCCGATTAGGGAAAGTGTCGAACCGGTGTCAATTAGTGCGTAGTAAATGTTACCACCGATCTCGACGCGCACGTACGGCCCCTTCTCAGATGTCAAACCCTGAGTCCGACATGCCGACGGGGCAAACACCAACCTGTCGCTGACCGCAACTCCAGCCCCGTTGGCAGACTGATGAGGGGCCTCGGCAGCGGCCGGCAACCGCGAGTCGGGAAGTCCAATTACTGGCGCCGGCCTCTCCCGTTTCCCTGAGACCCATGGGGGGGAGCCGCCGTCCATGTGCACTGACGCTTAATATGCCCAAGCTGATGGCATTTATAGCACCTGACCTGTCCCGTGCCATTGTGTGCTGAGCGTCCGCCGCTACCATCACGCGATGCAGTGTCGCGCCGAGGGTCATTGTAGTTCCCGCGACCCTCGTAATGATTCGCGACTCCGCGGTGGTCGGCTGCGCCGCCTCCCCTACGGGGATGCGCCCTGGAAGAGCCCGCGTTGGCTGCTCTGCGCCTCTGTTCAAAAGCGAAGGGATCTAAGGCGCGGGGCACAGCAGTTTCGCCACTCCTATGTCCTGTAACGGCCACGTACGGCGTACGTGAGTCGTCGCAAGCTCCCGCGCCTCGTCCTGTCCAGGCGCAACCCGGCTTCAGAGATCCCTCTGCGCGTGGAGGGGGCGATACTGCAACTCGGCGAGCAAGCTCGCCTGAATAATGCGCGCCTCTCTGGCAAGTGTTTCCAGATCAGCGAAATCACGTCCGCGCAAGTAGGGTTTAAATCTAGGGTGACACTGGCGAATCGCCCTAGCTACCTTCTCCGCGTCCGAGTCAATATCCGCCACTGACTGGGTTGAGGCCTTGGGATGAGCGGCCTTATTCCGTAACCTGGACATGGTGGCAGAACGTTAAACATGAGCGGCCCTATTCTCTGTAACCTGGACATGGTGGCAGAACGTTAAACACTGATGTCCAGCGGAGTAACAAAAAATTCAGATGGGAAAACAAAAGAAACCTAAAGCTAGAAATCGCGATTCATGGGACGCCCTGGGAGCGAAAAGAAACAACAGGAGACTGATCGGGCCCCACGTTGGGCGCCAGTTATATGGATCGCCTGTCAATACCGCCCGATCAGGCCGAGTTCTACTCGCTCCGAGGAAGTCACACAAGGAGCGCTATCATCAAGAAATGTTTAATGGCTACTTATGTGCTCGCTGTGTTCCGGGTCTTTCCTGGCTCCTGAGGTCCGTGTCTTTCATAGGAGGCCTTGCTCGGCACCCGCTCTTTTGTCTGTCGCTGCCCCGGAACTGTCTCTCTCGCGCCCTCACCACGAGCCTCGCCCCTTCTTCCTCTTCTCTCACCGCGCTGTCCCTCCGCGAGCCGTGCGGCTCATTGTCCCCCACAGTAGGTGGGACTCGACGGACAAAAGGGAGTATTGCTTTCGACTCACATGTTTTAGGCTGGCCGTGGCCTTCGGGGTTAGAGCTCCCGGTTAAGCGCCACTGGCCTCGGTGGTTACCCTGGTTCTGCTCAAGGGGACGACTGTGTGAGCACTGGTTGCGAAAGTGGCCGAGATGTCCGCAATTGAAGCTGGTGTCAGACTGTCGTTGCTGTCCTACTTGGCCCCGTTCAGTTCCACGTCGGCAGCTGCCTTTCGGCTTCGCTGGTGCATTCCCACGTTTCAGCCTCCTCTCGGCTGACGCTTGGGTCTTTCGGCCGCCTGATTGTCTTGCAACGGGTTAGACAGTCGGCTTTCGCCCTAATAAAATTACAGCCGACCCCTTTTCAGGTTTCGCGGCCCCCGCTGCAGCTTCCACCCATGTGCGTGCCCTGGAAGTACCAAAACAGGCGCCTGGGGCTTTCCTTGATTGGGAATTTCACCACTCGGTAACCCAACCTTGTGCGTAGCCACCAGGCTTGTCGTAGTAGGTAAAGGCGCCGGCTTTTCAGGCGGTCGCGGAGCCGGAAGGGCGCGGTCGGTGTGATTCCGGTAGTGTGCGGGAAAAACACACGAACCGGATGGCTCGAGGGCGTCGTCAACAGGAGGCTGTGGCTGGTACTCCCGACTGGTTGATTGATTGATTGATTAGAGGCTTTCTGGCGCAGCACCAGCGTGTCAATTCTGTGCCAAACTAAAATAATAATGAAAAGAAAAGCTAGAGTGTTATTTATTGTAAAAGTATAAAGTCAGATACCTTGGTAGTAGACAAAGTACTAAGGATGACATAATTAGCTGTGGTTATCAGGTACAATAGAAAGTGCATGTTGGAAAAGCAAAAACTTACGCAAAACAAAAACTGTTTTCTTAAGGAACATGACAACACACTCAAAAGGAATAATTGAGCGCTCACCAAGCACAAGTGCAGGGTGAAATGGAATACAATACATTGATAACTCCGGAAACCACGAGGGTCTTTGTTGTGCAATGGCAGTGCCGATACCAAGAATATGCCGGTCAGTCAGTATATCACCACAGTGTTTGCAAAGTGGTGAATCTACCCCATGCAACAAGTATACAGGAGTGGCATAATAAGGAGAAGCCTCAAGCGACGGAGTAATATCTTACGAGACTGGGTTTTATGGCAAGAGCTCTCCCATATCGCTAAAAGAGGCTTGATGGAGTGCAGCTTATTGTCGTGCTGTTGGCCCTATTTTGATTGACATTTTACAAGAATGGCTTCCCTATAATTAAGTTTCAGATGTGTTCGCAGTATGTTCTTGGAATAAGCTGCTAGCCTGTCGGCCTCCTCGTTGTCATTGAGCCGAACGGGGCTGGGTGCCCAGCAAAATATGATGCCATCGCCCCTTTTGTATTTCCCGACTGGCCAGGAGCACTTCTTGCACGCCTCGCGCAACGCCGATAAGTTCTTCCAGGGTGGCAAAGGTGAGCCCATGCAGATACATCTGGAAACCGGGCTGGTTCTGACGGATGATGCACGCAAACCACTCTGCCTCAAGAGCAGCTCTTGCGGCTCGTTTGTGGTTTTGCAGGGCCAGGATATACTCAATGATGCCTTCTTCTGGGTGTTGAATATGACGCTCGAGCTCGCGCTGGGTCCTGGACTTGTGCTCCGCAGGCAGGCAGGAATTCCCCGCGGGAGGCTGCGCGTTAAGCCGAGAGAGAGAGAAAGACGGGCTCTTGTGCCCACCAGTGCCTCGCACTTGCCTGTAGGGCCAGGGGAAGATCCTCTCGAACATGCGGCACTCTGAGGCGCCAGACGTACGGGTCTAGATGTCAAAACGTGTCCAAAAGATCTGCGACCAACGTCGAAACCCATGAACGGGACAGTGGGCTGTGAGCGTAGCTCGGCCTCGGTTGACTGCAGGTCAGGCGCTCCGTCACCAGGCTTAGGGTAGTGGCCATACCGGTCAGTCAGGGCGAGGTCGTCCACCGACGTAGGTGCACCCTCAAACTCCTGGTGGTTGGAGCCATCCTAGTCGCAGCCTTTGGTTCTGCCGTCCTCGGAGGCGTTGGCGCTGGTCTTGGATGGCATGGGTCGAGGGAAAAAACGGAAAAACGAACAGGGTCGAAACGAAAAAAAAGGTGAGCACGGGGAAACAGAGAAGAAGTATAACGCGAGTCGAAGCGAAACTGGAAAGCACACGCACGCTGGGCGCCCCAAAAGACATGCGCGCCGGGAAAAAATTGTTGTTATGGACAGAAAACCATTATCAATCGTGGCATGACAACGCAAAGAAGAGGAACGCTTTTACTCAAAAGAAAAATAAAAAGAAATTGCGGAACTCCTCAAAACACTATGCTGGGTACTCGAGAGGAAAGAACGGAAGAACGAACCGTCCAGCCGAGAAGATGACCACCGACGAACGACGAGATACACGTCAGGGCGCCAGATGTGGCCTTCGACTTCCGTCGTCTTCCACAGGTCATCGGACAGACGACTCGTTTTCTTCACACAAAGCTGTTTATTACCATTTAGCGCGTCCGCAGCATTCAGCGCCTTTCTTCGTTGGCTCCGACCCTCGGTTTGTCGGGGATGCTTATCTACTTCCTGGGGCAGGGGAACCGCCCGCTAAGCTGGTGGCGCACTCTGACACGGGTTAATACTAGGGCGGGTTCGGGCGCTACACAATATCTAAAAGCATTTAGAAAAACGTCAAATTCCCTGCCAGGTTTTTCAAGCGAGCGATCTATATTTGCCAAAGAAGTGTTGCACTGAACCTCTCACTAAACAATGCAAATGCCTCTTTGTTTTGTAAGCAAAGCTGGTTGACAAACAAAATAAAAGTACTATCGAAATACGGTTCTAGTGCAGTTACAGATTTGTCAGTCAATCCTGCCTTAATCTGGAAGGAGAACGACGGCAGTGTCATTTATACATGCCCTTATGGCGTCAAACAATTCACAATGCGGAACTGTATAAAACATATCTTCAATATCAATGAAAACGGCGTATCGTATGCTCGGTAGCCCCTGAAGAAATCAACAAACTCATCAGATTTTGTTTGTGAGGAAAGGGTATGTCACCTGGCAAGTTGTTCAAAGCCTTTAAAAGATACCAACTTACATGTAGTTGCCAAGCGCCATAATCACTCATAGTTCTCCGGAGCGGTACATTCGTTTCACGTGTTTTAGAAGAAAAAGGGAGACAAACAATGCGTAAATTACATATCGATTACACTGTATATTATTAAAATAATGAATGAATGAAATTGGTTTTGTTTTGGCGCATCAGCAACAAAAGTTGTGGTGCGCCAGAACTGTGACAAAAGAAATTAAAAAACAAAACAGATTGAACACAATGTCATCTGTCACAATGCAGCAAAAAATGTAGAGACGGTGTATGAGGCCAATATCCTCCAAGAACTCATAAACCTGGGTATGTGGTATGAGAGGTTCATCGACAAGTAAAAGGGTCAGATAAAGTGGAGCATGCTCATGGTAAAACAATGAAAATTTTTGTGACGTTCACGCTCATATTTTGAGCAGACTAAGAGAATATCTAGAATAGTTAGGGGTTCAGAGTAAGAGTTTCAGACGGGAATCTCACCGCACTCCAGGACCAATTACAGCGATCAGATGCTGAGATATACATTACCGCACCTCTTAAATTGTTGCACTAAATTGAATATAAATATTTTGAGCGAAACTCGGAAGGAAGTACTTTCTGTTTTTTTTATGATTTTCTTAAATACATTCCTGAATAGTTAAAGCATGAATCGATTGTATGATTCAGCTCACTTATATTATTTTTTTTTGGTGTAGAGATTGTGAATTTGTATGAATGTGTTACATGAATATATTTTTTTCTCTGCTGCTGTAAGGGGGGGGAGGGCAGAGGCTCGTCAAGCAACACTGAGTTGCTTTTTTCTCTGACTCCCCTCTCCAAACAGAAAGAAATAAAGTATATTGACTTTTTTACTTTTGGGTGCCTCTTCCCCTCTTAGAAGATGCCCATGAGTGAGATTACAATGTCCAATCCGTAGTCGGCACAGTATAACCTCGTAAAAACGCTCACGATGCCCGCATCTTTTCCATTCAGTTAAAGTGCTTTTGATGAAGTGAAGTTTGCTTTGAGTGTCAGTGTCCCATTTCTCTTGCCACGCCTTTGTTATCAGCCTTCGTAATTTTGTTCTTTAATCAGCAGATTGTATCGCAAAAATATCAACGCTGCGATCAGCCGAAGTCGTGGTAGCCCGATCGGTCACCTCATTACCAGCTATGCCCATGTGGCTGGGCACCCAGCAGAACTCAATGGCTAGTTTCCGCTCCAGTGCTCTAAGCACTCGTCTGTGCAATTCTGTTAAAAGAGGGTTCTGTCTCCTTCCTACGGATTTAAGGTATATTATTGCAACAAGATGAGCTGGCGGGCCATCATGAGTAAAATAGCTCAAAACAGCAAGGAGGAAGGACGAAGTAGACAGCAGGGGCGCTAAACTGGCAACTGACATTTAATAGTCTATAAAGGAGGAGAAGAAAGAAGTAACTGATGTTATGGCATAAAAGAAAGAAAGTACACCCTCAAGGTTGTGGCATCTCTATTTATTCTTCGAACACACTGAACAAGCTTCGAAACAAAAGCTCATTCGACATAATCTGTAGTCTTTGTGCCATCTGTAAAAGAACTATGGTAATATCCATAACTGGCATGCATTTCAAGAAATCATTGTCTTATGACACCTGCAGACACTGCTCTCTTGTTATATTTCGTCATGGAGAGATTGAAGTTTGTATCATTGTTTTTTCAAGGGGCCAGTGGTTGCTGGAGTTCAACAAAAGAACCAGATGCTTCAAAGCTATGTTGTTCAGTCAGTGTTTTTATGCGTAAAGCAAAAGGTTTTGTGGTAGATGGTCTATTCTAAAAGGTGCGTTCATGTTGTATATATTGTTTGATGAAGTGGTCAATATTGTTTGGCAAGGAGTGAATCTGTAAAGACTTCAGAACACCAAGAAACAGCCTGCGCCTCTCAAGAGACCATTCATTTGCTTCTGCATATGGACTAGGCACCGGAGACGTACGGAATGCCCCCGTTGCAGAAGCCGAATATCCTTGTGGTGGATGGGGTCCAACATCTTGAGTTGTTGCTTTTGCTTACCCATACACGACAGAGCCATAGTTCAAAGTGGAGCATACAACTACTCTGTAAATGCGCCAAAAATAGACCCGATCTGAACCCCAGGACTTGCGCGAAAAGAACTCTCACTAGGATTTAGCTTTTTGCTGGCATCTCAATCTGAGCGACTAAATATGTGAGCCTAAAGTTAGCTTTTTTGTCAAAGGTGACACCGAGAAACTCATGTTCGGCTCCAACTGGCAGCACTGCCCCTAAAAAATGCAGTGAGGGGTCCGGAAACAGGCCTTTTTCTCTGGGAGAAACAGAAAAAACAGTCTTTTCTGTCGAAAACTCGAGACCCGTTTTGATCGGCCCACTTCGCCATTTAATTGATAGTCATCTGAAATTAGAACTCACAAATAGAGAAATTACAAGACGCAAACGAGGGTCTGAACATCGTCGACATATAACGAGTGCATAACATTTGGTGATATGACCTGTGACAAAGAAATGATTTTCAAGAGAAAATATGTCACACTCAGAACACAGCCGTGGGGGGGGGGGGGGGGGGGCTGACAAGGTGATCAGTTGTAGACCTTGAAGCACAAAAACCACATTAAAAACGACTTAAAATACTGTTGCTTTCTAGAATACAAATAAGCGTGTTGTTTAAAGTCTTTTTCAGACAAGTAATCAACGCACTAGGGGCGGCGACAAGAGAACATTAGATCTGTCTTTTTCTGGTTTTAAGAAGAGCACTAAAATATTTTTCCCCACACATTAGGTAGCTGCTCTTTTCTACATACGCGATTCAAAGATTTATGAAGAAAATCAAATGATGATTGAGTGAGATGGGTTAACATGATGTAATGGACTCTATCGGAACCTGGGGTTGAATGCTTTGATGATGCGAGACCATTAACGCAGATCAGCAAGTGTAAAGTTGTACTTTTCGTTGTTTTGCCAGCAGTGACAAGCCGAACCGTCTGTGCCCTTGACTTGTGACTTAGAAGTTAGTGCTGTAAGCTCCACACCCCGATATTTTTCGAAATGCCCGCCCAGAATATTAGCTTGCTCTTCACGCGAAAAGGGAGAATCAGCGTCTGGTGACGAAGTTAAGGAAATTGAATACTGACGGTAGTCTCCGTCTATTTTCTGACCCTGTCTAAGACGACGTTGACATGTGTGGAAATATTGATGAAAAGAGGTGTAGTCAATCCAGGAGTTCTTTTTTGCCTGTTTTTGGATATAACGTGCTTTCACCCGCTTCTGCTTAAAAGGCAAGAAATTTTGAGCAGTTGCATGTCGACGCAGGATTCCCCAAAATTTATTTTGTGTTTTCTTAGCTTGACGGCACTAACCGTACTACCAAGACTTAGGATGTTTAGGCAGAAAGCCTGCCGCCTGGGAAAGTAGAAACCCGCGCTGCCTTTATTAAGAACATTGTGATATGGACACTTGCTTCATCGACAAAAAGCGTGTCAAGTAGTTCATGAGAAAACACTAAAGTATTTCGAAAAAGCACCCAATTTGCAGTTTCAAGCTTCCACCGGGGATGACGCGATGTCACTCTGGGAGGAGTTGCGTTGGGGCCAGGTGAACTGGGAAGTGATCACTTCCATATGGTTTATCAATAACACTCCACTGAAAAAGGTAAATATATTCGGGGAACAATTGGAAAGATCGATACAGAAAAAAGAGTGTGAGATGAGCTCAAATATGTTGGTTCAGCTGTGTTAAGCAGACAAAGTTCCCTTGATGGAATGAAACATTCAATAACTTTTCCCCAACTGTCGAACCACTGGATCTATCAAAGTGGGTTGTTTGTATTAAAATCCAAAAGTATAAAATGGGTTCTGACAATAGATCAGCCGACTGTTCAAGATCTGCTCCTGATAAAGAAAAGGAAGGTGGTATGTACCAGGCACGTATCTAGGGAGAAGGCCCATGGGGCCCGGGCCCCCCTGAAATCTTCCATTTTGCTGGGACCTCCCTCTCCCCCTCCCTTCATACGGCATTTTGTCATGTGGCGGGCCCCCCCCCCCCCAAACAAAATCCTGGCTACGTGCCTGGTATGTAGAATCAGCAAACAGTAACCAGCCGATCAAGTAAATACGTACTGCAACAGCCTCTTGAGGGGTTGCTCAAGTTACGTCACAGGCTGCAACATCACTTTTTGCAACAATAGCAACCCTTTCTGAATATAAAAGGAGGTTTAACGATCCTGTCTAAAAGTTGAAATGACTTTCGAAAATTGGTATTCAATGGTTTTATTTTGTTTCTTGATGACAGAGTGCTACTGGCTCATGTTTCTGGAGCATAAAATTTACATAATCTAAATTGCGAAAAAGCCGTCTGCAATTTCATTGCATAAGGCCTCTGGCCATAGAAAATGTATTGAATTATGGGCCAGTGATCCTGGTTATTATCTTATTTGAAACACTTGTCTTGGGTGGGTTTTGAGGCCCCCCTTGAGATGAGGGCAGCTTCCGTCTGTCACAGGGTGATTTGTATCTCCTCTGATAATACCTCCAAGCCTTTCGTACGGCTCGGTGCATGTGTCACACTAAGAACATTTCTTTGGTGGGTTCTGCGACCCACACTGAGAGGAGGTACCCTCCGTCTGCGACGGGGTGCCCTCCATCTTCTCTGCTGGTGTACCAGAGTTTTTACTACGGCTCCGAGCAGTAGCTGCCTGTGCACCTGGGATGAAACGCCCAGAGAGTTGGAGTCTCAGCCTGGGACCTGGGGACCTTAGTGTTTGTGCAAGCTCCGAAAATGGCACTTTCGTTTCCACAGTTGCCGTAGGAGGTGCAGGCCCCCTGCGCACTGCCTCGGCAAACGAACCCCTCTAAAACCCTGAGAGGTGTCGCTTGGCTTCCGGGTATGAAATACCCTCTGTCGCCTTGAGAGTAAGGAGCTCATTCTCCTTCTTGAGATCTCAAGATCTAGAATACGCAGAATGATGTCATTTGCAGTTGATACATCGTGGATCCTCATGGCAGTCATCCGCAGTGTGGTCGCCGCTCCCACGTTTTGCGCATGTCCCACGACCACAGCAGGAACGTAAGCCGTGCCCAAACCGTTGACAACAAAGGCAACGGGTAAGGTTTGGCACTGTAAGGTCGTACCCTACAGTTCAAATATCCTGCTTTAACGGAAATAGGTAGGCTATTCAACTCTAAAGTGAGAATGATATAGCTCGTGGGGATCTCCTTTCCATCTCTACGAATGGTGATGCGTATGGCAGCGATAACGGCTTAGCTACGCATACCTTTAAGGATTTGTTCATCGGAGCTTTGTATGAGGTCGTCCTCCGAGATAACACCACGGACGGTGTTCCGTGTCCGGTGGGCACAGACGCTTACCTTTGTTTCTCCGAAGTTGTTGAGTCAAAGCAAAGCCACTGCTTGTTTTTTTGGAAAACCTCTACCAAAAGGTCACCAGTGAACACTTTTTGTCATTAAATATTTCTCCTAAGAGACCATTCAGAACTTTCGTAACATGAAAAAATGATATCTTCGAACGTGGTTTTAATTCGTCTTCGGCATGAAGTACAAACAACTTGGTGACATAGTCATTGTTGTTCCTTAACTCCAAAGGAGGAAGGTTTTCTTCATTGCAGCCCCTTTGGGGGGCCGATCATGTTGTTTCAGTTTCGGACCCATAACAATGGGAGGGTTTTCGGAAACTGTGGTGCACCGCCGACTACCGAGCCCTAGAAGGAAATAGGTAACGCTTTGTAACGAGAAACGCTTGACTGAAGACTTTAGTGCCCAGTCTCTATAGCCAAGTGTGGTTCTGGACAAGGTGTCTGTCGCCACCCAAAGTTAGCCCTTGCCGCCAAAGAAGACTAAAAGATAATCTGTAACAGACTTGAGCTGAGCTAGTTGGTTCATACTTGAATTAAGGCCAGCTGAACTAGACAAAACATACACGCAAGGTCAACCAGGAGCAAAGCAACAACGAGAAGAGGTGTGGCACAGTTCACAAGTCTCCATACGCCCTGTGTGAAAAGGAAGTGGTGTACCACATTTCGCTGACATGCGGCCGAAGTTACATCGGACAAACCGGCCGATGCATTAACGATCGGACAAAGGAGCACGCTGCATCAGTGAAATCCCTGTCAGCAGGAGGACACTTGCCAACCCATTGTCGTGCGTGTCATTGTTCAGCGCGATTCTACGACGTAAACATCGTGGCCAGGAACAAGACAAAACTGGGACGTGAAATTCTACAGGCACTTGCCATTGAGGAAAAAGGCGATGACTGCATCAGTGCACCTTCACTCGTGCTGCACGAGAAAGAGAAAAATGGTTCTTCGGGGTGGAACATTTTAAGGGGAAATAGGAAGGAACGAAGAGGAAAAGTGAATTGCTTTCTCAAGTGGAGCTCGTAGTAGAAAGAAGAAGAAAAAGAAAATCAGTTGCTAGTCCAGTGGTGTGAATTGTCTTTTCTTTATGTGTATGTTTTTTCTAGTTCAGCCGGCCTTAATTCAAGACTAAAATGAAAGGAAGAGAGAGAAGAAGAAAGAGAAACAGGCGGAGAAAAAAGTGAAAGAACAAAGAAGAGGGTAGAAGAAGCGACTGACTGGAATCATCCTTGTCTGGCCAAGCCAGGACACCCGTCTACAGAAAAGCAGGGGCTGTAGCGGTATATTGCCTCGCCCGGGGGGACTCCGAAGGATCCTAACGTACCCTGGGGTCAGCTCAACACCCAAAATCCTCCCCCCCGGTGCTCCAGTTGCGACTTTTGCCAGTATTGTCGAGACGTTGTTTAATTTTGTAAATGATAACAATAAAAAGTACATTTTGGGCAGTGACTTTAGTATTGATGCGTCTTCTGTCTGCAGCTTTAACGACTTGTTTTCTAATATCATCACGTCATCTGGGTTCACAAATGTTGATAAACACCCTACAAGAATGGCAGACGCGTAGTGCTCTTTGCTCGTGGTATTTTTTGTAAACTATGACGAGTCGATACTGTCATCTCGCATTTTTTCAACAAATATAAATGATCATCTACCCGGTGTTTGTTTTTGCACAAGGAAAGCTTAAAAAAACATGAGTGACCTTATTCTTCTGCTAAAAATTTAGTCTGTTACCACTGGTTATTTCCGTGGCTTTCGAGAGAAAATTGAAAACACATCTCGGGAACGTATTTCATCAGCGAATTGAGTCAAGTCCTCCTACACTTCTTGTCTAGTAGCATTTAGCGCCATCTGAATCCGGCAATTTCCTTTCATCATTTTCAAAGTATCCAAAAAATTACGTAAGCCGTGGGTAACGCCTAAGCTACTCAAGATGATTCGGATTTAGAATACCTTGTATGATCAATCTTTGAAAGCGAAAGAAACAAATAGTCTTGTGGCTTTCGAAAAATACCGCAATCAATTACCTATTTTTCTAATTTCTAAACGTGATTATTTCAACAAGCTTTTTGATCTTTTGGAAACGATAAATCCTGATATCATGTGGAAGAGAGTACGAGGTACGTGGCAGCGCAAAGTATCAGTGTATCTTCAGAAACATCTGCCGGATCTACGACTCAAGGACCCTTTCGTGGTTCGAAACTCAGAGGAAGTGTGGAAGCTTTGAAGGCAGATTAGTATGGCAGCTATAGTTTCTTTAGTAGTATTGATATTCAAGACCTTTTTTATTCACTTCCCATGACATTTTACTCGAATCTGTAAAATAATGTATTGAGGACAATGATGAACTATCCTTCCGAAACTCGAACGGTGTTTCTACTGAGTACTTTCTAGAACTACTGAAATATTATCTCAATTCAACGTTGATAGACAGACATGACGAAGTTTTTCTTCAAAGTTCTGGAGTATGGACAGGGGCGTCAATGGCGCTCTGTCCTCAAGGATATTTTTTCTTGTGAGAGTTGATTGTGCCATTGAACATGCACTTGGACCTCATATGAAAAAAATTTTCCGTTATGTTGATGCCTCTGTTCTTGCTTACAGGGCAACTCCGGTCGAAAGCGAAATCACAATAAATTACTAGAATCGCTTTCGGGAGTCCGAATACGGTCATATCCAAAATATCACGTCAAACCGACGCCGTAATTTCAATTAGAGCCAATATTAAATATGTTCTACCAGCTCGGTTGGCAGCCCGAGCGCGGGTGAGCAACGCTGGCACCGGGTGAGGTGGTGAAGCAGCACTGGGCAATGACGCATGTTTCGTCCTATGCTCTCGTGCGGACGACGTGGACGCTTCATTTCACTTAGCATTCTGCAATTCTGCTGACGGCAAGTGGTGCTTACGGTATTATCCTGTGTTCTCCTATTTTTATTTGCGTCCTGTTAGTTCATTTCACTCCAGCATAGCTTGCCCGACCGCGCGGAAGGGAGCGAAGGGTGAACGTAGCACAAATCGCTTGCTCACGAGCGTGTCGTGGATCCGGAGAGACTCGCCGGACTCGCGTTGGGCGATGCCGAGCACGACTTGTAGTGCTGTGGGTGGCACCAACAAACCGGTGCGCAACCCGGAGCTCCGGTTCCACAAGTTCCCAAGAGACCGGAAAAGGCACAAGGTGTGGGTCGGTGCCGTTCGCCGGATAGACTTCGGAAGACCGTGGATTCCGAGCTCCAACGCGAAGCTCTGCTCCCAGCCCTTTACGCCAGACAGCTACACACGGGATCTGCTGACTGCTGCGGATTTTTCCACTAAACACGCGTTTTGAAGGACGATGTGGGCCGTCGCTGTTCGCGTACCGTCCGCCGGCGGCTCCAGCACGAGCGGCGGGTCGCAGCAGGTCGCAGCAGCTTCTAACAAGCGTACACGTAAATGTGCATTAGCTTTAACAACTTACACATCTTTAGGATACCATCTATCCATCTGTCGCCCAATATTTCTTTCTCTCTTGGTCCGCAAGCAAGAAACAAATACAGTCACGCTGCGCCGGCACTGACGGCGTCATATCTATAGCAGCCGGATTCGCTTTTCAGACGGCAAATTTATAAATACACACTAACACTTACTACATTTGGCGCATATTTACAAAATGCAGCGGTAAAAAAGAAATTGTCCAACTTATCTTCTGTTTTTAAACTCCAGGCGCGACTGAGCCGGCCGTGTCGGCGCGACAGCTCAGGAGCGCGGGACGAAATCTACGTCATGCCGTTGACGTGCAGCTGATTATCAGTCTTGTCAAGCTGCTCGCGCCGGTAGAGCTGGTAGTTTCGGTTTCGCCGTGCCGCCGGAACGAAACTTGGATACCCGATATCTACAGAACAAGACACGCTGCCGAAAAACAAATTATATATCGTGATCCAGGGGTCGCCGACTTCAACTAAACAGATCATAACCCAAAAATCGTAAAAATGTAGTGGAGTTGCCTTTTAAAAAGGCCTGGGAAACGATCTAGTCAGCGGTGTTATAGGAATTTTTTAATAAGTGTAGCTTTCGTCTTAGATTCTCCTTTGAAGACCCCAAGCAAGGTGTCTTACAATTTCTGGGCCTATCGCTCTCACTTCGCACTAACCATTTATGCAGGTCCTTCTCCCCACGTTCAAAAAAAGGGTATATTACGTTACTCTTCAGCGCACTCAAAAATTGTTAAAAGTGGTACAGCTCTTTTATGTATAGAACTAGCTAGAAAAAAGTCACGTTTACATAACATTAATCACAGCTTCAAAGCTCAGGTCGAGAGACTCCATTCATCCGGGTGCCCATGGCAGGTAGTTAAAATAGGTTGTTCGATCCTTGCTTAAAAAAGTAAAGGAAGAAGAAGGCTGAAGGCACGATGTTGAGAAAAAATGTGTGGTATTTCTTCCATACTTGCACAAGGTTTCGCACAACTTAAAACATGTCGCCCAGCGATGTCAAGTTCCAGTTGTTTTTTCAGCACCTCAAATATGGTTCGGATTTGTTCTAAGGTGCACTTAAATTTAGAAAAAGTATCTCAAATGAAATGTAAAATAAATGCTATACAGTTTTCGCTTTGTACATCATTCCCTTGACATATGGTAGAACGTACAAGGGACAGACTGGAGGATGTAATAATGATAGGCTACGTGAAGGAAAAACTCTCCAAGGAAATTTACGAGCCTTACTTTATACAGGGTCTGGGGGAGCACTGCGTGAACCATCCTTCTGTTACTCTATCTGAAAGGAAAGTTTTGTTTTCTTACGCTTCGATGCGCAAAAGACATCGCCCCGCGCCCTAGAGTCATCGTGACATGAGCTCGTGAGTGTTGTATATATGTCATATTCTTTCTTCTCTTCTGGATGAAATATTGAGTTGTTAGTTCAGCGTCTATCTGTCGCCTGCATTCTTACACAGTTTCCTCACGTTGCTTGCTGACTCTAACCATGCCTAATATGCTCAGTACTGAATCGTAAGCCTCCTCAAAATGTACCTCAAGAAATTAATCTAAATAATGTCATGGTAATCGAATTGAACATGGCCAATGCGTTTAATAATTTATTCGTAAATGTTGCCGCTTCGTCCTGTGTATCATCATCCTGCATATCTAAAGCACCAGAGTTCATGATATTATCACGAGTAAATAGCTTTGTTTTTTTACTTCTGACTGACGATGTAGAAGTATATACAACCGACATGAGTCTTATGAAAATGCAAAATCATGGATGTCGATAACACGCAAACAACCCCTACCGAATATGTAATTGTTCTTGCACAATATTTAACGCATATGTATAACTTCGCATTTGGAACCGGCCGTTTTCCGCTTCATGTGCAACTATCAAAAATTAGCGTAATTCACAAGGTCGGTGATATGCTAGTTATAAACAAATTAAGACGACAGATTTTTATTTTTCCCCTTTCTTTTAATCCACTCCAAAAACTGTAACACCGAAGGTTCCTCGCGCATCTTGAAATATATTATTAAATATCAAACTCGCAACTTGGCTTTCGTAGGCACCGTTCTACTCAGATGGCATCGTTGAAAAAAAAAATAATGTATTTTAAATGCATTTAACAGAGCGAAAATTGACATTAGGCTATTTTTAGATTTTTCAAAGGCTTTTGATTAATAAAATCAAGATATTTTGCCAGCTAAACTGCCTTTTTTGAATAGAAGTATGCCCTATACATTTTGAAATCATAGTTACGAAATAGAAATCAATACGTATCTTTTTATACGTATAATTTCAGTAGGCTAGCCATAAAATCGGCATTTCCCCAGAGCAGCCGATTGGGGCCATTGCTGTTCATTTTATATATTAATGATATTGTTACCATGGCTTGGAATATCGATATCAAGATAAATATTTATGCTCATGCTACAAGTACTTTTTTTACGCATACCCCTATTCCTACGACAATTTCTACAACACAAGAATTGGTCAACCAATTTATGGCGTAGACAACTAAAAATTAATTAAAATTATATTGGAATAAAACCAAAGTTATGTTGTTTACATTTCGTAATAAAATGATAGATGCCCTTCCTTGTCTTGTTATAAACAACGACGAAATTGAGTTTGCAGATGAAATTAAAGCGTATTTGTTCTTGCGTCATATGAGCTGGAATGTTCAAATCGACTATTTACAAACAAAGCTATCAAAGAACGTTGGCCTATTAACAAAACTTAACGCTACTTTTCCTATTCAAATCAAATTAACAATTTATAATTCGTTTAGTTGTTTCCATCCTAATTACTGTAACCTTGTATGGGGCACCTCAACAAAAACAAATCATACTATATTTCATCCTTTACAAAAAAGGGGCAGTTTCTGCCAGTGCGTTTGTTCAATTTCCTCATCCCACTGAGTCCATGCTTAAATCTCTTAAAGGGCCGCTGAGAAAGAAAAAAAAAAGATTTTGAAACCGTTTGGTTGCGATACGCGTGTCAAGAAAATAATTTATAGACAAAAAAAATTATTTTACGGCGCGAGACGCGATTTAGTCGGTAGTCACCTCCTTTCCACTTGTTTTTTCTTTTGGCATTTCGGGCGCGTGGAAAGGTGGATCGGCTTGGCCACCACGTCGAGGTGGAGAGATTGTATCGCCATTCCATGACATTATGGACTTTGCACCCACTACTTAAAATAAGTCTCGCGCCGTCAATATTGCTCTACAATTTTTTTCGCGTAGAATTTCTTTTTAAACACGCGTTTCCCACCAGACTGTTCAAAAAATTGTTCTTCTCTTTTCACGAATTCTTTAAAATAAGAACCGTCCAGCAGATGTATACTTTTTGTGGACGTACCGACGAGCTTTCCAGCGCAACATTGGTCGTTTCATTCAGGTGGCTGGCCTAAAACGTCACACCACTTTGTATACCCTAAGACAGTGGTTCTCAACCACTGATGTTTCGCGGACCCCTTGTGGATCGCCGCAGATGATCTAGGACCTCACCCCGTTCGTGTCGAAGGGAAGGGAAAGGTTTAGGGTAATTATAATAATGATTTAATATTTGAATATAACGAAGGGCTAGGTAGTCTGAAGTAGACTTCCCTCATCGCCATACACACGAGAAAACTCGCCCAAAAATTAGAAGGTTTCTTTTCAGCCTGAAAAAAAGTAAACTTTTATTTCCAGGCTTGACTGATGAGGCTGTGCTTCCCGGACCCCTAAAATGCTTTCGCGGACTCCAATTTGAGAACCAGAGGCCTAAGACATCCACAGCCATGAATAATACATCCATCGCGTACTAACTACACTTATCAAACGCTTCATTTCAATCTGTCCACCATGCCTAATAGTTCACATAAAAAATTAAAATAGTTTACAAATCTCTGTAATGCGAAATTAGAGCGCAACTCTTGAGGAGGATTAGTGGAGGGTACGGAGAAGAGGATGTGCCCCTCTTCTTGCTCCGTACCCTCCCCTCCTCATCACTTCTTCTTCCTCTCCCCCTCCTCCTCCTCCTTTCCTCCCCACCTCCTCCTGCTTCCCTCCTTCTGACCTCTACACCAATTCAATTTCCCGCCAAATTTAGCGGGGTGGTTACGCCGACCGTGACGCCGACGGCGACAGCGCCGGCGACGCCCCTGTACTCGGAAACGAGCACCTAAGAGCTGCGCTCTAAAACGGATCAATCAACATGTATACATTATGACAGAAACGTTTATTGAATTTTATAATTTCAATGTGACTCTTATATAGATTATTTTGCTGTGCAGCAGAATCTGGTTCTTTATAGCGTTGATGTTTTGGCTATGCAACATATTGTGTTATCTGACATCATAGTTCCATGCTTTACTTATATTTTGTTTTCTATCTGTATAGGTTGTTTGCGTCATACAACATGTTGCTGACATAAAAATGTGCTTTCACGTTCTGTTTGTTTTACATATATATATATATATATATATATATATATATATATATATATATATATATATATATATATATATATATATATATATATATATATATATACGGGGTGTTTCACGAAAGGTGGACAAATTCGATATTGCGAAAACTACGCGTCGCACCAAAAAAAAGGCTTGTGCCGTTTTGGTCCTGGGCCAGGGACCTATTTAGGAAAATTATTAAAGTCCGAGATAATTAAATTTGTTAATTATTTTTGCGTAATTAACTTTTTTAATATTGTGTTTAAGGGCATAGTTTCAACTAGAAAATTGCTCAGCGTCATCAAAAACACTAAATTAACAAATTGCAGAACGATAGAAGGCACGGGAAGCATTTTACGGCTTTCTGAAAAACCGTACAAATTCGACGGGTTTTTATGTTTCGGTTTGTTATCGGGGCGCATCTCCGCCCCGGCAGCACCGCGCCCCGTGGAGAGATAGCGCAACCAGCTTCTGCTGCGTCGCGCGATGACAGCGCACCAGAGGTTGGTTGCACTATTTCTCCACGGGGCGCGGTGCTGCCGGGACGGAGATGCGCTCCGATAACAAACCGAAACTTAAAAACCCGTCGAATTTGTACGGTTTTTCAGAAAGCCGTAAATGCTTCCCGTGCCTACTATCGTTCTGCAATTTGTTGATTTAGTGTTTTTTGATGACGCTGAGCAATTTTCTAATTGAAACTATGCCCTTAAAACACAATATTAAAAAAGTTAATTACGCGAAAATAATTAAGAATTTAATTATCTCGGACTTAATAATTTTCCTAAATAGGCCCCTGGCCCGGGACTAAAAAGACACAAGCCATTTTTTTGTTGCGGAGCGTAGTTTTCACAATATCGCGCTCGTGAAACACCCTATATGTATACACATATGTATATATATATATATATATATATATATATATATATATATATATATATATATATATATATATATGGTTGGATGGCGTTTCTTTTGTTTTTCCGTATATATTAATTTTTCCTTTTGCGATCTGCGGGGTGGGGAAAAGGGCCTGGAACCTTCGTCAAGCTGCATTTTAGGAGCTTTTTGTACCAGTCCCTGCTGGTCATGTTTATCATGTGACAGCATATCAACTTGATTTGATGGATTTGCTTTTTGCTTCCAAGGGCCGCCCAACGGTTGAGAGCAGAAGCTCACATAATAGACCGAGCATGTTTTCTTGTGTATTTGTTTGTGTTTGGAACTTGTGTGTGTGTGTGTTTTTTTGTTGGTGGTGGTTGGTTAACAATCTTGAAAATGCTGTTTTATATAAAGATGCTATTGAATAAACAAGTCAGCAGAATTTGAGACGCTGTCTTTGTTCTCATAGAGTTATTATAATGTATAAAAGAGGTTCAACTGGTGCTAATATCTATACGACTTCCGGGATACAAATTGGGTATTCAGCAACAAGTCTACGTTTGCTGTGCTCCTTTGCATTCATATGGGAAAACGCGCGTGCATTTTGTCTCTCAACAGAGAAATAGCTTGGATCACTTTTGTTATCTGGGTCATACCGAACGGTATGTAACTTTCTTAGCATTGTGAAAGCAAATTTGCTTTACTTACAGCATTTTTATTTGAGAGCAAAGGATGTTGAACAGCGCTATGTTTCAGGCCCAAACATGCGTTCAACAGAAGGTGTTTGAGACGAACGAAAAATCTAAGCCACATAGCAGTCGAAAGGAATGCAGAATAGGTTCATGGTTCAACAGCATTCCGGTGACGCTTATATATTCCTAATCTGTCACTCAATGAAAATGACTCTATCGTGCATCTTTATGAGCTCTTAAAAACATTGAAAACGTAAATAATAAAGTATGCGGGCTATATGAGGTGTCTTTTTATTAGTTTTTATGTCGGGCAGCTTTTATCGGGCACCCGTTTTCCCGCTTCTTCCTAGTTTCAAGAATTTTGAGCGTGCGGTGATGTTTTAAACGCATGATAACCATTATCTCTGCACGAGTAGAGAGAAAAAAGCTGTACTTAGTTATTTCGAGTCGGACAATATTAACTTGACCTTTCCTTTATTCTGTTCGTAACATGCATAGGGAGTTGCTGATCAAGTGCTATTGCGTAGTTCTTGCCGTTTCTCTTGGTTTTCCGCATGTTCTTCGTTATCTTGGTACGTGAATGTGCCATCGAGAAAAGCGCCATCGCTCTTGTCACGTTAGTAGGTCCCGAGAGTGCATATAAATGCATGTATGAAGCTGTTTTAGCACTGCAGTTAATGACTCGAATTTGGACAAAACCATTATCTGACTAATTGTAAACATATTCGGCGGACATCCGACCTCGACAACAGCTCCATTCTCGGAACGGAGAGAAACTGGCGGAGGCGCCTTCTGTTGGAGTCGTGGCACATTCAGTGCACACGTGGAAACGTAAACCGGTCGACGGGGACCCTCCCCAGCAGCTACGTTTCCGGGTTAAGAGGGAAAATCCGGAGAGCACCCGGGGGTGTTCGGGTTCGTGGGCAGGCCGTTCCGCTGGACAAAAACAGTCACCCGTGAACAAGGAACCGAGTTGGTTCCGAAACGTCGGGATTTTCGCTTTTAATAAAGCTTGGTTAGAGTTTCACGTTGAAGTTTTACTATCTGACCAATGTTTTCATTTATGTGATTGAGAAATGTTCCAAACTATTTACTACATAATTATTCCCTATATTTGCCCATATTATCCAGCGCAGAAAAAAATGCACTCGCTTTTTTCCCGTACAATTGCATTAGCGGAAGTCAAGTGTCGACTGGTTGCTGCCTGCTTCAATTTGTAACACCACACTAGTGCCAGCTGGACCTATAGATACAATATAATAACTTTATGTTTGTTCTTTCCTCTCCGCTTTGGAATCTTGTCATTCTCTACCCATAACAGGCGGTTTCAGAAAATAAAATAAAATTTCACAGTTGACCGCCCACTTTTCCTTGCGCTGAGTGTGTTGTCCCTTACTTTCCTCCATCTTCTCTGGCTTTCCTCTACGCGAGGTACTATGATTGGAGCGCGTACTTTTCTGCTCATTTACACGAGGGCGGAAGCATTACAATGCCACGCGCCACTGTGACCTTGTATTAATACTTCGACCACTGTTGATTTTTTTATAGAATTCATCGAGCTCGACTTGCTTTTCTTTCTAATTCTTTGCTCTTTCAGGCCAATCTACAGATCTGGGTTGCGAATTTCACCGTTATTGTGACGATGATGAGGTTTGTTACAACGGTCAGTGCAAGGAGTAAGTATGCAGAAGCTCTATTTTATTCAAATACCTTTCACTAAATCTATCTATCTATCTATCTTTCTCTCTCTATATATATATATAAAGAAAATATACCGTAGGATGCCGAAGACTTTAAAGTAATGAAGTCGCACTTCGGGACGTTTTTGGAGTTTTTAAAGCATTTAGTGAGTCGACGTTTCGGCCTGAGACAGGCCTTCTTCAAGACTGGTTGCCAGAATCGGTTACAGAGTTGTTTTCGGTTTCCACACCCGGGTCGCGTCACGTGTCAAGATCACGTGTAAAAATGCCCAAATAAAAAACGCTGCTACACTCGTCCCATTCCACGCCCGGCCGCAGCAGACGCCGCCAGCCATCGGAGCCAACCAAAGGCCGCGTCAGATTTCGTGACCCCAGGAACGGAGTGCACGTCACGTGCGGAAGGCGCAGTCACGTTCACAGAGTTGGATCGGCCCAGATGGCCAGCAACGCACGCCGCGGAAGGACGCAAAGCCAAACAAAGCACAGTCAAAGAAAGAAAAAAAAGAGAATGAAATAAGCGCACACAGTAAATCAACGCCAAAACGCATAGACAAACCCCCTGCATAGTAAAAAATAATGAAATAAGCGCACACAGTAAATCAACGCCAACGCGCATAGACAAACCCCTGCATTAAAAAAATGATTGAAAAAAGCGCACACAGTAAATCAAGCAAACGCTCGGCCAAAGCGCATAAACAAATCCCCTGCATTAAAAAAAAGAAAAACACGTAAACTATAACAGTGTTAACCACAGTCCCAGAACATTCAAAAAGGAGCAACAGGTGGAAGAGTGCCTGTTGAAGGTCATGACCCGTTGACTCATCGACAGGTTATACAGAAAGGTACACGGAAAAATTCAAGGGTTGTACTAATGGGATTGAATTAGCTACAGTCACTCCGCTACAGGGCGATCAAGGTAGATTGCATGCATAGATGACATTATACCGGGATCTTCATTAATACCGGCCCGGATTGAATTAAATTTGTAAATAAGATACGATTCTCTCTGCTCGCGATCACGGTTGCTTTTGAAATTGGATTGTAAAAATGTAACGTCCAGTTTGTCAAACGTGTGTTTGGGTAAAGCCATATGTTTTGAAAGGGGGAGTTTGGGAAATGAATTTACATGCGCCCTGTGATTGTTAAACCTCAATCGGAAAGGTGTGCTGGTTTGGCCCACGTACTGCTTACCACAGGTGCCCCATGTCAGGAGGTATATCACATTACTTGTGCCGCAGTTTAAGTTTCCGTGGATTATGTAGGTGAAATTGGAATTCGTACTCTCTACCGTGGTTTTAGGTGTCACGTGTTGACACACCTCGCAATTTGTTCTTCCACAAGGGCGACTGCCAGTGCTTTCAGTGTGAGTTGTCTTAGACCTAACTATGGCGTCCCTAAGATTGCGTGAGCGTCTGTAGACTACTCGGGGAACGGAAGGGATAATCTTTGCGAGGCGTTCACTTTGCTGTAAAATGTTAAAATGTTTTCTTAATATGGGTGCGACGTTCGGAGACTTATTGTTGAAAGTTAGTACGAGGTTCGCCCGACGCTCCTCTGTCTGAGGGCTCCGCTCACTCAACAAGAGGCCACGATCAAGGACCTGTGCCTTATTGATCGCATCGTCTATGATCTTTTCCGGGTACTTCTGTTCTTTCAGGACTTGCCGTAATTGATCGGTGTTTGTTTTAAAATCGTCGTTGTTTGAACATATACGTTTAAACCTATGAGCCTGACTATAAGGTATGCTATTTTTGCAGGGCCGTGGGTGGCAGCTGTCGTAGTGCAAGTATTTCTGACGATCCGTCGGTTTTCGGTACGAGTTGAGTGGCCAATTTAGAGTCATTAATTAGCACTCTTGTGTCTAGAAAGGTAATCTCAGATTTTGAGTAACTATGGGTAAAACAAATGGAGGGGTGCGCAAAATTAAAAGCTGTAATGAACTCGAGAAGCTCCTCTTCCGAATGCGACCAGATAAGAAATATATCGACAATGTACCTTTTATAGAAAAGTGGTTTGAGTGAACGCGATGCCAAAAAGTTGGATTCTAAATTTCCCATAAATATATTAGCGTAGTTAGGTGCCATCTTCGTTCCCATTGCAGTGCCGCTGGTTTGAAGGAAGAAACTTCCATTGAATTCAAAGCTATTTAACTCAAGCACCAGACGCGAGAGGGTAGCCACGACATGCTTATCTGGTAAATCGTCACTCCTGTGAGTGTCGTACGCATTCACAAGGGCCTCTATGCCATCATTGTGGGGGATGTTTGTATATAAAGACGACACGTCCATCGTAACAAGAAAAGCATCTCTAGGGATATTAATTTTAGAAATTTCTCTAAGGAAGTGGTTTGTGTCCTGAATGTACGATGGGAAACTAGGTGGGATGTTCCTAATCAAGTTATCAATATAGCTAGATATTGGTTCGGTGAGGGTTCCTGATCCAGATATAATGGGACGGCCTGGGTTCCCTTCTTTATGAATTTTCGGTAGCATGTAAAATCGTACCTGGCACGGCGTTTTTAGCAGTTAATGCCTTTGCCGTATTTTCGGTAATTTCCCCTGTTCTACTAGCTGGCCCAGCTGCCCCCGTATGGTGTCGGCATGTTGCCTGGTTGGATCGTTTTTGAGATGACAATAGAATTTTGCATCGTTAAGTTGTCTATTGCCTTCCTGTAAGTAATCGCTGGTGTTAAGAATGACTATGGCGCCCCCCTTGTCGGCAGGTTTTATCACGATGTCGTCTCTCTCGCTAAGGGACCTGAGTGCCCTCCGCTCTGGAGCGGAAAGGTTGTAGTGATTGGGCTGCTGTTTTCTAAATGCCGCTACGATGTCTTTCTGAACAGCATTAATAAAAATGTCTAAATGCTTGTCTCTGCCAGTTTTGGGAGTCCAACCAGTCGATGTGGATGGAAGAGCAGACGCGCCTTCGCGGGGCCTGTCGAAAAAGAACTCCTGAAGTCGAAGGTTGCGGGCAAAATTATCTAGGTCTTGAAGCAAAGAAAATTCATCATATCGGCCTGTTGTGGGGCAGAAGTTGAGTCCCCGCGAGAGGAGCGACGACTCGTGGGTGGACAGTTCTATGTTTGATAAGTTAACTATGTTAGTGGATTCGGGAATACAATTCTGCGTTTCTCGTTCGCACATTCTCCTCGGTGGATCCCGAGTGGGTAGTTCTACGTCTGATGAGCTAACTGCGTTATGGGATTCGGCCCTGCAGCTCCGCACGTTGCGTTCAAACACACCTTCCGAAGGAGGTCCAACATTGTCCCCTAGTCAACCTGTTTTACTTTATTCTTTCGTTTTTGTTTTCGTTTTTTGATTCAGGAAAGCAACAACACAGGAAGAATCTTATTACATATTTCCACTTGATGTCCATTTAGTCAGCGTACGTCAGCATGCATACAATGGAAGTGTTTATTGGTAATGCTTTATACCAAAAAATACCCGGTCACCTCCAATAAAACTACTTCTTAACCATACGCTGCACGTTTCATATTGTTGATTTTTGTTTTGTGTAGTTGTCAACCTAGAACAATATTGACGAATTCGCATGAAAAAAAATTCCTTTTTTCCGGTGTATAATTTGCGGTTTTCTCCAAATGTTTTGACGGTAGTAAGAAAATAATGCGAATTGTTTATGTTCCCTTAAATACAAGTGTGGTCTTTAACTGCGCGAAACGTAAGCCGTATCGACATTTACGATAAACTAGAAATGTTTCCGTTCTTCCAGCTGTCCGAGGATGCTCCAAAGAGCCATTTGTAAGGGGGCGCGATTTATAACAGGGTGCGAATTTTAAACAGGGGAATACGACACTAAAAAGTCATAGCAGTCGATGTAGATTGATTCCAAACAATACTTGCACAATCCTTGACAAATCGCTGTCACAGGCAGCATTGGCAAGAAAATCTAAAAATCGCTATGCTAATTTTTTATTTTAATTTTATTGAACTATCGGTCCCGCGTGGGACTATGATAGTAGAGAGCATACTATGTACAGCTTAAGCTTCGAGAATTCTGCGAATTTCAAACTATGGCGAAAACCATATTGCGCGAATCATTTCCCGATGGTAACTAATACGTAGCATCAAACCCTTATTCGCGAAGTTTTGTACCCGCGACAAATGACTAAATTTACACTCGGCCAAATTTGCGAAATATCGAGCCTGCGAATTTAAGACGTTTACAGTTCACGCTTGCTCAAAATATTAAAAGGACACGGGAATTGCACACTCAGACAAGGAAAACACGATACAATTTTATAGAAATTGTTACAAACGAATTGACCAAAGTGCTTAAACAAATAATACAGTTAAAGAAAAACCATACCCAGCAGTAGGCTGGAATTGCGGAAAGCGCATACGACACTCAAACTAAAAGAAATGGTGTTGCGGTTACTACCTTCTTCCTAACGCTATTTGTTCCTTGTCGCAAGAAATGCAGAATGTACACAATAAACAAATATTTAGTTTGTGTGAGACATATTAGATGAATACACCGAAAACAATTATGACGGGTAAATAAAAATTCTGCGGTCACACGGAGCGACTTTTCCAAGTTAACTGCACGTCTCTTGCTCAGCAGAAAAGGATTAGAATGGCTATTGAGATCAGTGTCGCAGCCAGAATTTTTTATCATTGGGTGTTTTACATTTTTGCTACGGACAAAGAAACGGAAGAAGAAGATAATAAAAATATCTAAAGGTTTTTCTTATTCTTATTTTTGGTTTGTACATAAAACTGCTGTTGCAGCTTGACGGGGTCCTGTAGTCCCGACACACGTTGACAGAAAAGCAACACCGTAAAAGAAAAACCTATGATGAAAGCTCAAACACGAGCATAACAGTGTAAAGTTTTAATATATATAATTGCAGAAACTAAAACAAAAACAAAAGCACAACTACTCTTACCACTGCACTGATAGACACTTCTAGCACAAAACAAAGTTTCAAATTCGCGCGTGAAAGTGCTCTCTGCAGGGAACCGGAGGAGATTTAGATTGTTTGACATAAAATGCTAGTTAACATTTTTTTTTATTTTTGCAAATATATTGACGGCATTTTGAATCAAAACCTTAGCACGCGTGTGGTATCAATATGCTCCACATCTCGTCTTGACATGTGACATATTTCGGCTTATGTTTGACAATCATGGCAGTGCGGAAAAAAATATCGTTGTTGTAATTCCTCATTATTACACGTCAGCAACCGAAACTTATATGCCTGGTCAATTGGAATTTGGTCATTTCTTTTTCTATTATTATTCCATTAAAGCGTTTACACAAGGCACACATTCGACTGATAAACTTTCGTACATGACTGACACAAAAATGGCAAAAAGTTAAAATTAGGCTCTTTTTAAAAGATATAGATCGACGTAGCAGCAGATACTCCACAGCAGCTAGAGCCAGGAAAAGGGAGCCCGATTTCACTGCACAGTTTTCTCGCGAGGGATTCAATGTAGGATGGTTATGTCTCCTGAAAAACTGAATGACTCGAGGATTGGTCGAGGCGACCAGTTCTTTGGAAAAAGACATGTTAAAAGGAGTGGCCATGCGGACGATAAAGGCTATAAACCGGCTTACGCTATCTCCCATCGTAGTATTTTTGTTAAGCTGAAACATATAGAGCGTCTACTTTCACGCTTCGAAATATCAACAAAAAAGAAACCGAGGGGGGGGGGGGCACCTAGTTATGCCCCGAGGTGAGGACGGTTGAGAAGATAAAAACCTGTGCTGCGGAAACTTCCAGAACCATCAATTGGTGAACGCGTATGTTTCCTACGCTCGCTCAAGAGAAGTAGCCCAAAGCAATGCCAAATTGAGACTCCTTTGCCTCTTAGAGCACTGTGCGTTTTATTATGATTTTCAAAGCTCCAGTTCTTTCTCTTTCTAATGGTTTGCTCTTTCTTCCATGTTTGTGTTCAGTTATTCGTTGCAGAGACAACAGCGTGTGCCCCGGAATTGTGACTTGTCAAGATGGTGTGTGTTCGGGTGAGTGTGTTACAGCTTATACTCCATTTTGATCGTTTGGATTAAATAAAATGATGTTTGCTTTTAAGAAAACTAATATGTTCAGTTTCCAAGTATAAAAGGGTAGTATTTTATATTTTTCAATCATTTAAAAATTACTATTTCATACGTTTTTGATGAAGCAGGACGCCGCCGTTTATTACTTCTTACCGTTCTTTTAGCTTTTTTATTTAGTTAGCGCGCACTAAGAGACAGGCCACAAAATTTCACAGTATTTTTGATTAATTGATTTTTTTTCTTGAGAATAATGAGTGGTTCATCGCCAAAATAACGCGCTTTTTTGCCCTGGTTCTTACTATCTATTTTTTGCATCAATTCTCATAGAATCATTCACAATGCTTTTGCCAGATGTATCTCACACGCGAAGCAGCGGATCAACATGTTGGTTGTGTACTAAATATGCCACACACCGGCTTGGTTGTATTATAAATCCGCATTATTTTCAGACTAACACCGAACATGATAAAGATCTCCCACAAAGAGACAAGGGCAAAAGACGAAGGTACACAGGACACAGACAGGCGCCTATCTGACACGCCTGTGTGTGTTTTGTGTTCCTTCCTCTTTTTCCCTGTCTCTTTGTGCGCGATGTTTTGTTATGTTCAAGGTTTACCAAATCGCCCAGTTTACCATTGTACTAGAGACTAAAACAATTTCATTTGTGACAGGACTAGCTTATTTTGCGGTGCTTTGAAACCGAAAACACAAGATATAATTTAATATTATTGCTTTAATTTATGCATCTATATTGTAGAAGCAGAATCCTCATCTTCTTCATCCGGTTCACTACATCGCAGGGCTATCCTATTTCTTTTTCTTGCTCCATGTAAATTGTTTCCATCCTGAAATTTGTGCTTTTTCCCGTTGGTGGGCCTATGTTCCTATTTGTCTTGCCACTTTTGTGTAATACACGCTGAACAAAATGTTCTGGCTTCTGTACATTGTGTTAATATGGAAGTCTACACCGCTTTTGCTTTTTGGGAAGAATTCGTGAGACAAGTACGGTGTACTAGCATCACCAAGGTTCAAGACGCACTTGCTTGTTATGGATATCTGATGGAATGTTTTTCGTTCTGTCCGCTTTATAACGCTTGGCGATATTTCCGAAGACAGAAAGAGGTTTATAAGTTCGACGGAACAGTCGATGGTTGCACAGACCACCAGCCGAACGTTTCAAACAAGCACGCACTTGTGTGCTTTGAACACCCAATGTGCAAACGCATTGACGTTTTCATCACTCAGTGAAGATTCTCACATAAGCGGATCAGTCCTCAAAGCAGCTGATGTTACATTAGGCGGAGAAAGCCCACTGAGATGCAGGGTCCACATAAACTCGCTTTTGATGATATTTGTGATAAGGGATGACGAAGGGTGCATCTCCGTTACCATGGTGACTTCGTTCCTTTGGACAGCCGAGGTCGCGAACAGCTCGTGAACATTGTTTGGGGAGTAGACTTCTCGAAGACATGTTGCGCTGACGACCCGGCATTCCGCTTCTGACGCTAATATTTGAACGTATCCAACTGCACGTTTATTCTTTACAAAGCATTCGGGTTCTGAAACTGTTCGAATGGATTCTAAATGCAGGCCGGCCCGTGCCATCTGCACTCGCAGCAGCGCCGTTTTCATCTACCGGTTTACTACATGGCAAATATATCTATATATATATGAAGGATTCGTAATAGCCACCAATCTCAGGGCTAAAGGCCTCATGCGTGACAGCAAGTTTGAATATCGCCGCTCAGTCCTCGTGGTGAAAAAATTTGACTGTTGCATGGTATTTTAACATCGACGTCGTTAAATGCCAGAAAAGTAAATGGCAGCTTTCCATTACCGCTGGTTGATGAAGTGTAGAACCGGCGGGTGGGACATACTAATTTTAGCGTCCTGGACATGACATGATGCATGGGTATTTGGAAATTTACATCGCTGAGTCATACATTCACAAAACTGCTTTCAGTTCCCCGGAGGAGTATTTGGAACCCCCGCGACACTCACTTGTGCTTGCGTATTAAGTGGCGTCTATAAAGAAATTATCTCGAGGGAGCTAGGCTAAAACCTCTAGAATAGAATATGACGACCTCCTACGTGCATGGCATTCTGTACCTGCGAAAGACTGGTTAGAAATGCTGATGAATCAAGTTTAGGTGTGCTAGACGTAATCGACAAGACTAGCTGAACCCTGAGACTGTGAAATGCAAATTAAGCCAAGCAGAATTTAGCACTTAGGTGTTCTACACTACACTACACTTAGAAATCGGTGAACAGTCAGATTGCAAGATGGCTTGAACAGTTAAGCCAACATGACTACACCATTAAGCAACTGTCCGGCAGACAAATTGTACACGTAGATTCTATCAGCCGTGCACCAATAGAAGAAGCCAGTACACTCCTGCAGAAACATTGAGGCCTGGGGGACACCCCGAGTTCTTTACTGCGTCAATTCACTACACAACGCCTTCAGCAGACGAAGTGGCAATTATTTAGGCGTATGACTGAAAACTAAGTCGCAAGATGAGCGTACTAAAAAATGGCAGGACCAACAATTTATAGCTCACAAAAAAAAAAAAAGGTGAAAGGCAACAAGCAAGGCAGTCTCTTCTTAGCTATGAGTAGCAGTGTAGTGGTACAAAGAAGTAGTTATTTATGCAGGCAAAGAGCATGAAAAATCCTATTGGGATAAAATATCATGAAATTCTTGAAACACATTTTACGGAGAATACTGTCGCATGAATCCGGCACAAGTTCTGATTCCAAAAAGGTCGCGTATGTCAAGCACCATGTATCGCAGTTTTGCTTCTTGCGAGGTGGCAAGAACACATTCACAACAGCGTAGCGTCCAGAAGCACGTGAAGAAGTCGAGTACATCAACACGGCTTTGGAATCTCCAATTTGACAGTGCAATTAAAGACATGCCGTATCGAGATTGGGATGCCCATTGTGCAAGAACAAATTTAACAACAGCTCGCCTGTAAACAGGAAGCCTGATTTCCAGCTTCTTCATTGCCATTTTCAAAACGCACATTTGTGACCAGTGAATGGACCTCTCAAAAAGTGAAAGCCGTTTTCAACTCCCTGTAACGCCAAAGTAGAGCGCAGCTCTTGAGGAGGAGGAGGGAAGGGTACTGGGGGTGGGTCAAGTGACCTTGGGGGGGGGGAGGGGGTCACGTGGCAGGGAGGGGTCAGATGACCCCTATGGAGTCACGTGACGCTGGCGATGCCGATGACGTCATCAGTGACGTCACTGATGACGTCATCGGCATTGCACCGCGCGGTTACGCCGACGCTGACGGCGACGCCGCTCAAGCCGGAAACGGGCGCCTAAGAGTTGCGCTCTCAAAAGGAATGAGGACGGGCTAACATATTGGCGCCTAACAGAGTAGGCCAAGAAAGCCAATATTAAAGCACAGAGAAAAGCAAATATACTGTGTGGCAAGAACAAGCGCATTCGGTGATGTGGTGGTAAATATGCAGTGGGAGACGATGGAGGTGAAATAACTACCAGTTTACACACACAAACCTACAAAGGCTTATGCCAAGTATCACGGTCTTCTCACGGTGTCAGAAGTTCTTTATGCGGGCACTTACAGGAACTCCGACATAAGCTCCCCGCAGGGGCACCTGTGAAAGCAGGTGTTTGGTGAGTGGCGTCACCACGGACCCCGAGCCATGCGGGTTCGCCCGCCCACGTCTGGCTGTGCGTGGCTTTCCCGTGTCCGGGGAAAAGGGCATCCTGGTGGTTGAGCCAAGCCCGGGGTAGGTTTGGACCCTTCGGGGCCCCCCGGGTGAGGCAATACACCACTTCGGCCCCCGCTTCCCGTAGACGGGTGTCCTGGCTTGGCCCGACCAGGATGATTCAGTCAGTCGCCATTTCTTCTACTATCCCCTCTTTTCTTTCTCTTTCCTTCCTTCTCCTATTCTTCGTTTTCACCTTCTTTGGCGGCAAGGGCTAACCTTGGGTGGCGACAGAACTCTCTCTTGATCCACACTTGGTTATAGCATCCTGGTAGCACTGATAGAGTAACATACTCAGACAAGCCAGACCTGTTATGAGATGTTACCTATCCCCTTGTTGGACTCCGCGGTGGGTGGTGCGCTACGGACGCCGAAGTTTCTGCCCTTCATATGGGTTCCAAACAAAAAACCTCTCCTGATCGGACCCTGAAAAGGGTCCGGACCGAAGTATTCACCAAAGAGACATCAGCCGCAGCCCTAGAATAGCTTCAGCCGCTTTCTGGTAATGCACTCAGAAAATGGAAAACCACTTGCCAAACTTTCACCATTTCTTATTTCAAAGACTCTAGAAAACCTAATTGGTAAAAACTTTAAAGCAAAGAAACTAGCATCTGGCGACTTGCTCGTTGAGGTGGAAAACGGAGTGCAAAGTGTTGTTCTTTTAGACTTAAACAAGATCTCGGACTACAAAGTATCTGTCACCCCACATCGCACCTTGAACAGCTGCCAGGGCGTCATCTCAGAGGACGACCTGCTGGAGTCTAGCGAAGAGGAGATCTTGGAGGGCCTTTCCGGGCAGGGTGTGGTCGCCGTGCGACGCATCTCCATACGCAGAGACGGACAGGAGAGACCATCGAAGCACTTGGTCCTCACTTTTGCTTCCACTGTGCTGCCCGAGAACATCAAGGCAGGCTATCTTCACTGCAAGGTGCGCCCCTACATACCAAACCCGAGACGATGTTTCAAATGCCAACGATTTGGTCACAGCTCTGTTACCTGTCGTGGGAAAACGACATGTGCAAAGTGCGGAGCTACAGACCACCCAGCTGACACATGCGAGGGTACACTTCTCAAGTGTGTCAACTGCTCCGGTGCCCACCCGACCTACTCCCGAGCCTGCCCAAAGTTTCAGGAAGAAAAGAAAATCCTAACGCTAAAGATCAAAGAAAACCTGACGTACCCTGAGGCAAGGAAGCGATTTTCCTTCCTCCAAGGAGGCACCTATGCCGAGGCGGCTGCCAGGGGGCAGCGCCGCCACTAAAGGCAACGGTGGGCACTCAGTACAGTCTTCGTGACTTGGAGTGCTCACCCAGCCCCCCAACCACCAGCGAGGCCTCTGTGGGTTCTCAGACCCCAGCAGGCCCGCCCAAAGTCCCACGTGCCAGGACGGTTCCCCATCGTCCTGGCCCTAAGCCCCGAGTGGTGCTTGACGCCACTCCCTCTCAGAGCAGCGAGGGGCCCACTCCTTCCACTTCACAGCGGGAGGAGGAGGCCATGGAGGTATCTGCCGATCCGACAGAACCACCTCCACCCGCCAAGGGAGGTACAAAACATACCCCCGAAAAGGGGGACCAAAAGAAAAACCTCCTCGTGTCACTGCCCCAACGAGTGTAACATAGCTTGTGTCCACTCACAGCTATGAACCCCACATTTTTAACAATATATTTAATTAATCTGTGATGGGTCATTTTAGTTTCATGCAGTGGAACTGTCGGGGTCTCCTTCACAATATAGATTATGTTCACTTTTTACTTAATGAGCTACGCCCAATAGCTCTAGCATTACAGGAGACCTATTTGACGTCCACACATACACAAGTTTTACGAAATTATCACGTCTTCCGGAACAGACCGCCCATCTTCTCATTCATCCGGTGGTGTTGCCATTGTTGTGCAGAGTGGAGTGGCATGTGCCCAGGTCCCCCTTGACACGCCCCTCGAGGCTGTGGCAGCACGTGTTCTTACGGACCGCCTCATTACTGTTGTTTCACTGTACCTTCCACCACACACCCCCGTACACATTCATGACCTTCAGAAGCTTTTAACCCAACTTCCACAACCTTTTTTAATCTTAGGTGATTTTAATGCTCATCACACCATGTGGGGCAGTGCACGAGTTGATTCCCGCCGAAGAGTCATTGAACGGTTTTTATTGTCTTCAAACTTATGTCTTTTAAATAACAAAGCCCCAACCTTTTTTAGTGCTGCGCACAACTCTTTCAACCTGCATTGATTTATCTATCTTATCACCATCATTGCTTCCTTGCTTTTCTTGGAAGGTTTTACATAATCCATTTGGCAGCGACCACTTTCCAGTTGTTTTAGAGAGTGTGGTCGATCTCCCCACTCTACAAAAGCGTATGCCTAGGTGGAAACTTGACAAGGCGGACTGGGAACGTTTCAGCCTAGCTGCTACACATGATGCTTCATTATTGGCCACTCTGTCCCCTGATAAGGCTACAACCAGGGTTGGGCAGAAATACTCAAAAATGTATTTGGAAATACAAATACTGGGATACATTAAAAAAGTAGCTAAAATACTGATACTAGAATACATCTGTAAAAATGTATCGCGATACGTATCGGAAATACATTTTGAATAGAGGCCAAAACTATTTGGAAATACAAATACAGGAATACATTTTAGGGAGGGCAGAAATACAAATACAGAAATACTGATACTGCAATACATTTTTCAAATTTGTTTGAGACGCCAACTGAGATGAAGCTTGGAGTTTAAAGTGGAAGTGGAAGTTTTTGATTTAGAAATTACTTCCCCGTAGGCTTGGCACTTTGCCTTGGAGGTAGTGGTTTT
This sequence comes from Ixodes ricinus, assembly GCA_037355805.1. NCBI lineage: Eukaryota > Metazoa > Arthropoda > Arachnida > Ixodida > Ixodidae > Ixodes > Ixodes ricinus. The sequence continues at coordinate 183,659 of JAZHYW010012050.1, forward strand.
GGACAACGAGGAGTCTTCAGTGGGCTAAAAAAAGACGTTCCATCAAGAACTGACCGTGGTCCCTCCCTGACATCGCGTCTGTCTGACGAAGGATGCAAAAAGACTTCGAACTCTAAACAAATTCGATGTCACCTTAAATCCCATCTAAACGTCACCACGCCCTTGTCCAATAAGGACGCCCCCGTCAATATTGATCACATGACGTCACGGTGGAATGAACTGGTATTCCTTATCTGTAGGTGTGGCCTTGAACATGAAACTTTATCACGCTGTTGAATAAAAGGACAATACGTGCTTTCGTTGTAGGTTACCTCATTGAAGATCGTGCAGGCAGTGTCATTTGGAATTTTTGAGAATAGTGGATCACCTTAAGCATCCTGGAACACGTGTCTTATCTTCTGTTACGGTTGAAAAACGATACGGTGGCATCCCTGTTGTGAAGGTTCTTCCTGCCGACCCTCCGCCACCGACGCATGGACTGCAGTCCTCAAAGTGTGGCCTTGAACATGAAACTTTATCACGCTGTTGTATAAAAGGACAATACGTGCTTTCGTTGTAGGTTACCTCATTGAAGATCGTGCAGGCAGTGTCATTTGGAATTTTTGAGAATAGTGGATCACCTTAAGCATCCTGGAACACGTGTCTTATCTTCTGTTACGGTTGAAAAAACGATACGGTGGCATCCCTGTTGTGAAGGTTCTTCCTGCCGACCCTCCGCCACCGACGCATGGACTGCAGTCCTCAAGTTTAGCCTAGCGTCATCCAAACAGAAACCTCGTGGATTGCGACCTGACATTGCCGGCACAGGTGCGAGCTCTCCGAGAAACAGCGCACTCAAGACGAGTCGCAGGTGTACGAAGTATGGATCGGCACAGCGAGGCCACGTCTGGCGTCCTTCCTGGGTTTCGGACACTGTGGTTTCGGATCACCAGAGCAGCGGGTAACGTTCACGTCGGCTGCTGACGTATCCTTGAGCCGTTCAATACTACGGGCGCAGCCGCAGACGCATTCGAATATGTTTTGAACTTCACTGCGTGAGTCATGCTTCTATTTTAAGTCAACCACCACTGTGACTCATCTTTGCCGGCTGGGTGTACTGTGTATGCCAAGGTAAAGAGACAGTTAGCAGCGGGCATTGGATGCCAGCCAACAATGACTCAAGAAATCCCTACCTAAGGACCTGCGGCAGAAGATGCTCTGACTCCACTCCTGGCACGCCACCTGGTTCGAGCCCCCGACTATGCAACACTTCTCAGAAGAGAGATGAGGACGCATAGAAAAGTAGTTTGAAGAATTGGAAGGAACCTTGGTCAGCATAGTAACAATTCCTTAGCATCTTCAAAGTTCGGCAGCGGTGTAGGACTAACACATGTCTAACAACAACTACCTCCGTTTGCAGAATTTCTGGGCCATCGAAAACAAGTGCTGCGCCAGTTTCAAGTCATCTCCAGCTGACTCCGCATTTCACCGCCCCGTGTTGCCATCAAGATCGGAGACCGCAGCGCCACGAACGACACCGACAAGCCTTACAAGATACAGAGCCCGCCGATTTTCCATCAGTTCGGCAGCGGTGCAGGACTAACACACGTCTAACAACAACTACCTCCGTTTACAGAATTTCTGGGCCATCGAAAACAAGTGCTGCGCCAGTTTCAAGTCATCTCCTGCGGTGAAATTTTCTTCCTTTTGAGGCGGCAGCATAGTCAGGCTCTTAGCCAATGAAATTGCCAACCGATTGGGATTGACGCACGCGAAATCCCCCAACTTCGTGGGGGCGCGATTTAAAGCGGACGAAACTGGCCGCGAACTAAATCAGTCCGCATGACAAATGAACCAACAATGCCAAAAATTTTTTCCTGGCGGAAAAAATTGTTTTTTGCCGTGCTTGTCCCTTGGTCAAACTGTTTAAAAAAAACTTCTTTTTCTTTGCAGTTGCCCATTAAGAGTTATTTATAGTGATGTGTAGTTTTTGGTATCGTCTCTGCAGCCAATGCCTACAAGAGCCCCTGAAGAATAGATTAATAAATAACATTTTCACATCACTGGAGTTGGTTTTCAGAATGCGCCGCATGTTCAGGAGAAGTGAACGAGTGCCAGCCCAATGCAACCAGTCTGCCAGTCTGGAGTGTCCCATTAATTATATTGAGGGTCAGGATGCGAGTGTCCTCAAAGGTACAGCATGCGCGATGAACAGAATTCACGTGTGTACTCTGAAGGCGTAAAGGCGGGCGAGATATGTTTATTTGGTTAGTTATTCAAATGGTTTATTTCCATGATTACGTGGTTATTGGTTCTTTGCAAATCGGTTCCACCTAGAGTTCTTTCATCGAGTCTCGTGTCAGGTGTTCCAGTCGTTGTACCTGTGCTCTTTGTTGCCGGATGACGCTCCTGGCATGGCAGTGTTCGGATTTGGTCAGTTGGCAACTTGACCGACTGATGCGCATCTTGGAATCATACGTCGCAGGCGACCACTGCAATCTGATGCACACTGAAGCTGCAGGGCTGGCCTTCTCATCCACCGAATTTTTCTGGTAGTTTTCTGCATCAATGCAGCATGCTCGGGCATGTATTGCTTACGTGGCTGCATAGCCGGCAACAATGTTTGTTTGCCTAATCGAGCCATTTTTACTTCCATTTCGTAATGGCGATTTTTTCTGCATCCCGCGACCACTGCAGCTTGTGTAAGTCTCGTGTGGAAAAGTCAAGTCTGGGGATAGCTTGAAGTCCACGAGAACAACCAGCCATTCTATCTTCAAGTCACTCAGCGGCATTCTCCCTCAAAGTTGAAAATTGTCTGCTTCGTGAGCAAGGACAGCGGGATAAATAGTGTAGGCAAATTATTGGTAGTGTCCGTGGACGACAACCGACACCAAATCAACTGTCCTTGCATTGCCGCTAAGCTGCTCTGCTTTGTCGTGCTTACCTCCCGTCGAGGTGAAGGGGATCTGGATCTTCAGGGGTAATGTCGGCCCCCAGTGAAAAGGCCGCCGAAGATAATCCTCAATGTTTCACGAACGCTCGTCGAGACGTGGTTGAGGTCGTTCGGCTGCGAACCCTTGCCAGGCAAATTCATTGGTACGGGCATTTCCAGTGACATGGTCGGCCTCATGCAGTGCTAGCAGAGTGGTTTCAGTCGACCATTCGCAGCACCTCTGTTTTCCTCGGTGTCCTTTGTTCAGCGCGGACCTACACTGGTTCTTCCCGATGTCGGGAATGCTTCGGCGTTGGGGTGCCTCGTTAAATTGGCATTGAATAGTAACGGGTAGCCGGTGGCGGTCGTCGCGCCTTTGTGGCCTAAGTCGCCCTCGGTTCGTCAGATGCCGCTTCGCTCGAAGAAGTCTCAGTTCAAATGCCTGTCAGACGTTTCCTGAAACAATCTTGGCAATCAAAATAAAAGCAGCAGCTGATGGCGGGAAGTAGCTTCCTGATCTCCCGGGCAACGTTGTGGATGATGTCGCGGATGCCTGAGAGGCGGCGTTGAAGCTGCAGCTGGACGACTCGAGTGTCGAGACGCTGGGGAGTTGGTGATATTGACAGCTCGGGCCTGCAGTGTCACATTCAATGTTGGAAGCCTCGCTGATATGAACCCTTCGACTGTTGTCGTGGGGTTGCGGACAAGGCTGCCGAAGGTGTTGAGGGACATGGGATTCTTAAGCTTACTTTTTCTGTAGCATCAGGGTTGGCGTGGGTGCTCGATCAGGCGCAAAACATCCTCCACGAAGGCGTTGACGTTCTCGTTGGGGCCGTGTCCTGGACAGAATCAGGGATTCGGCTTCATCTCGTCAATGTTGGCTGATGAACCTGCGCTCGCAGCTCAATCTTCGCAAACTTCCCACGACGTTAGGGAGGATTCGTGGTTCTCAAACCAGTGCCTAGCAGTTTCTTCCACGAGGTATAGGTTCAGCAGGAGCTGGTTGTCCGTCTACCCGCTGTGGTGGGCGACACGGTCATATTGTTCGATCCAGCCCTCGACCTTGAGGGCCACACAGAGTAAGGGCTGACGGGTAAGTGTGCAGGCACCTCCACCAGAACATACGATGACAGCTGAGCATGGCCGGAGAACTTTCCAGAATAGTAAATATTGATAGACAATAGGACTGCAGCAAGCATCCGTGACAATATAACAAAACAGACAGAAGAGAGTCTATCTGACAACTAAAGAAGCTGCATTCGCTTTCGCGGCATTCTGTCCGAATAAATCCTCTCCTCGAAGTTGGCGACTGCCATGGACGAGCTGGACTGAAATGGATGTGGGACCACTCTTCTTGTAATGAGCCGCTGCAGACTGTCGTCGCAAAGCGGCGTGAACGATGGACTGGGTCGGTAACACGCGCGATAAATTGCCTACAGCTTGCAATTCACGTAACGAGTGTTGATGAAACTTTTGTCGACGAAACGTGCGACAGAACAGCGGAATCAATACCAACTACAACACCTGTGCTCGTGAGTACGTCTGGGCCGAACAATTTAAGCTGGCACTGCATCACTAAGGCGCCGGAACTACCAGCTTGAGCGGCTCTTCCGGTGCGCCGCACCTGTCTCCGTAAAGTGCGTCTGGAACAATTTGGCAAGCAGCACCGTATCGTTTAGACGGCACCGAAACTACAAGCTCAAGGCAGCTCTCCGGTGCACCGCACAACCAAAGTAAGCCTTCGGTTATTTGAACGAAGCGGCACCACGGTACACCGTAACCGGCACGACTCACATAATTTCCGTTGCTAAACTGTGTATCCAGATGCGCACACGCTTCACTGCAGGCGTCGAGAGATTCCGATGGTCGCGACGAGCACAGAAACGTCGCCAGAAAATTTATACCTGAGAGTATCCGCATCAATCCGAAGGTCCGAGGAACGTAGGGCCGATTGTCTCTTTCGTGGCAATATCCCCGTCGGTCACCAGGAATGCACACCGTTCCTCTGAATTTACGTTAGCCTACGTCGGTCTGCATTGAACTCTGGTCGCTTTCGACCGTCTCATATGACGGCCGTGACGGCTTCGCGTACTGAAATCAACTCGCCGAGACGAACGACAACGAGCTGGGGCCAGCCGCTGCCTGGACGCTGCCATCTTTCCTGTGACGTCACGTATTTGGTGTGGTCACGTGACAAGTGGTCAAATTTGCGTACAATGGCAGTGGCCTTATGGGGTCACTTTCGAGTGCAGACCGGAAGCCCGGTGTATCGCTCTAAGCCCTCTACCTTGTTGAGTTGAACGACGCAGCGTCTCAACTTCCGGTAAGATCTGGCAACAACGCACGTTAAACATGGCGCCGGTATTGTTTTGGTTTGACGGGACACCGAGACGCTGCGCGGTTTTGCGAGAGCACATAGCGAAGACGTGACTGGAGAAGTGCCCATGTGATGTTCCCGGAAGACGGAAAGTATCATTCGTAATCGTCTGGCGTGTTGCTTTGAAAGCAAAGGGAGTCGCAGGGTCCACGGTTGCCGCAGCCACTGAAGCCAACATTCACGACAGGGCTGCGGGTGGCTTCGGTTCGATCTCTCGTTCTGCTGGGTCCAACACGGCGATGCGACAAAGAGCTGGAAACGTTCATGGTGTGTGTGGTGCAGTTGGCAGGAAGTAGACACCCGCACTAACGCAGGCCCTGGGAGTGGTTGTTGTGGGGTGCCGAAGTTCAGCAGGTTCAGTCCCGTCGATCATCAGCTGAATCCAGTCAAGCTGGTCGGGGAGGACGCAGCGAGCGATTTCTAAAAGTAAATCTTCCTTCGTTTTCTGTTTCAAACTGTGGAAGATTCCCGACGCATACCGTGAGTAAAAAGCTGCGGGCCGTTTTTTCAACTTTAAAATTACGTCGTTTTAATTGAACAATGGACTCCGAATTGTTGCTTCCTAAATCTGTAGTTTTTATGCTTCGTGTTGTTGGACTGCGTTTGCACAGGGGACGTGTTGCGCTCATCGTGCGGTGTGAATAGAATTTGGGCAAGATTTCGTACCTGCCCACAGATGCATGAACTGGGAACCATTTTTACGTAGTAAACATAGTGCTTTTTTATTATGATGCTTGTTGAGTCGCGGACGTTAGGGGCACCCGGTGCGAATCTCGACGGCCTCCCGAGAGCGATATTGAGTGAGAGACGTAACTGGAGCACGTTTGTCGCTACGCGGGCGCCCGATTGCCTCCATCCAAATGGCATTCTTTTCGGGGCGAAATTGCTGCCTGGAAGGCTCGCTGTCGGGATCTCGCATCTAGCATCTCCGAAAAGTCAACATTTGCACGCTGCAAACAGAAGCAAAAAAAAGAAGAAAAAAATCTCGCTAAGCAAGCAAAAGAGGAAAACGAAAGAA